>JARHVA010004708.1:0-160000 GCA_037957365.1 Torreya grandis
TATTAGCCAATTGATCTATGAAGTGTCTAATAGCCTGAATTCGGTCCTATAGGCATCATAACTATTTGAGATTGGTTGGTGGGGGAATTTTGATAATGATTTTACCTTTTTTGGATCAACCTTGATGCCTCACTAGGAGATAATGTATCCAAGGAGCTTTCTTGATGAAACCCCAAAAAACACTTTTTGTGATTTAATCAAACATTAAACTTACACAAGCATTCAAAATTTTGTCACAAATTGGTAGCATGGTCCTGATAATGTTTAGATTTGGCAATCAAATCATCAATATAGTCCTCAACAATTTTATGTATGAAGTCATGGAATATATAAGTCATGTCCCTTTGATATGTGCCCCTTACATTCTTTAGCCCAAAAGGCATGACTGTATAGCAAAATGTACCCCAAAGAGTAGTAAATTCCATCTTATCTTGATCAGCAAAGTTAATTTTGATTTTCTTATATCCTATGAATCCATTTATAAATGAAAATGTCTCATATCCAACTATATAATCAATAATCTTATTGATATTAAGTAAATCAAAATCATCTTCTAGACAAGCCTTGTTTAAATATTGGTAATCAGTCAACAACACATGTCACATTAGGTTTTTTTCATGGGTACGATTTGGACACTCATTCAAAATGGGTGACAACATGTATAAATCTAGCATCCAAAAGCTTCTAAATTTTCACTTTTACCAAAAAATCTACTTTGGGATGCATTTTGTGAATCTTTGATTTTAATGGTTTTACATCTAGGTACAATAATATTTTATGCATTTCCATTTATGAATCAATTCCAAGCATATTCAAATAATCCCAATCAAAGAGTTTAGAAAAGTCACAAATGACTTATCGATAGGTTTTTCCTTCACCCTTTTGAATCATTTCAGCCAATATAACTAGTTGAGGGTCCTTATTAGTTCCATAGTTATATTGGATAGTTTTTTCATTTATCAAAGTGGATATCTCTTTGAGAAATGGAATTTTAGGAATAATATGCAATGTATCATTTTGGACATTAGTATCATAATTTTCACCAAAGTAAGCATTATCATAAGTGGCATGAGGAAACCTGTTCTTATGATAGAAGGAAGGGAGATCCTCATATGCCCCAAAATACTCTAGCAAGGAATCATCATTAAAAAATTCATCTAGTGTCCATATTTTTTGTGAAGCATTCTCATTAATAATATTAGGGTTGACCACTGGTAGACCAATTGCAAAAATTGTTTTGACCTTTTGAAAACAAGTTGTGCAATGTGGGATATGGTTATGACTTACATTTTTTTCTAAAAAACCCAAACACTGATGAATTATATTGGTTGGAGGAGAAATATGTTGAGTGATGCCTTGCTCATGTTTACCTAGTAATTTTACTTTGTATCCATATTTTTGTAAATAACAAGAACCAAAATTTGGATTATAAGGTTGCGGTGTATTATCCATTTGGTTTATTATGACACAATGTTTGAAGCGATTAGTATCCATAAGATTAAGTGTAAATGAATCCCTAATGATATAATTTTAAGCATGTGTGTAAAGTGGATGGAAATAAATACATATCATGTATCCAGGGCCATCCTCGAATAATGTTATAATTTAAGTCATTTGGCATAACTTGGCACATAGTAGGTAATGTATGGGGATCAACAGTAATATTCAGTGTTATTTATCCCAACACTTCTTAAAAAATGTTATTAAATAACTTGATGATCATATTATATGGTGTCAATTTTTGAGGTCCAATGCCAATTGAGGAGAGAAAAAATATGTTATAAATATTGAGTCTAGAACCATTGTCCACAAGAACTCATTTTACCATTTTATTGCAAACACGCACTTGGATGTAAAGTGAAAACCAACTATTTATAAGATGTTATGGTGGAAATTATTCCTTTTCAAAGGATATATTATGGTCAGTCCATTTGAAATTTTTAAAAATAGAATCCACATATGGAGGTTCCATATTACATGACATTATAGTCATACACAATGTATTTAAAATGACATCTTTGTAATGGGATGATCTATGTCAACAAAGTTTTGATCAAATCAAAACATATTTGGAAAACCCACCCATACTCATGCCTCCTATTATAGATATACCATTACTTATTTACATTTCAACTATTCATGAGGACCTTTATGCCCTATTAACACAATATGATGATGATCATAAAGAACATGTAATCTATTACATTAGTTGTTAGTCGGTTGAATGAACCTCATTATCTAGAAATTAATTTCATATATTTTGAGTATCAAACACTAAGGATAAACATAACTTTGTCATTACTATATATATATATATATATAGTAATGACAAAGTTATGTTTATCCTTAGTGTTTGATACTCAAAATATATGAAATTAATTTCTAGATAATGAGGTTCATGTCATAATCAATTAAGATCCATTATGGTTCCTTATGAAAAAAACACACCTCATAGGCCAATTAATGTGCTAAACCTAGATGTACCATATGCTAAATTTATTATGTTGAGATAAACTATTAATGAAAAGTATAACTATGCTAGATATACATATGACATAAAAGAAAGTACTTAGTTTTTTTGATGGTAATACAATTTTGGATCTAATATAGGTAGGAAGATAGTTATGGATCAATTGCCATATTCTAGATCTAGTGCATATGGCTCTCTAGATAGTTGTGTTAACTTAGGATAATTAAGTCGACACCAATGTATACACTCGATGCTAGTGTCTAGGAAGGAATACTCACTCAAACAATATGTGACCACCTAGTTGCTTCTAGGTTTGGATTCACATTTTCTCTAGTACATTTAGATCTAGGTCATGGACTATTGCTCCTGGTGAAATAGAAAAATCTTGGCTTTGCATCTTCAATGTGACCTTGGGAAAAATGGGTTAGTGGGCACATGGTGTTGATCTAACCTACAATAAACCTAGTATCAAAGGACACTATCTACATATCTAATATTCTAGAAGAGGGCCTCAGACTCATGTAGTTTTCCCTTACATGTTGGTTTGTGTGTGAATCATACAATGTGTAAAGCAAGTACAATAGTAACCTAACTTATAACTTGTCAAATAAGACCTTATGACTACTCCTTTATTAATTTAGACCTATAACCGATTTTTTCCTTTGACTGATATTAGAATATGGTAGAATAATAAAGCTTTTGATAACTTGAATGTACTTTTGGTTTGATTGCTAGGTTTCATAGGTGTTGAATGAATGAGGGTTGATTTATATTTATACCAATCCTATCATAATATAAATTGCATTAAAGCACTTAAGCTGACCATTCTAATACATTTCAGTTGTAAATTAGATGACTTAGGGAATTTGACACTTGTGTTAGGCCGAAACAATAATGTCAATGTTACTATTTGACCTGGACATTAATGCCAAAGGGGGAAAGAGAGTAAGATCAAGATCAGAACTTATAGAGGCATAAGGTAAGTACATTTAAGTCATTCTAGGAAAGATAAGATGTTTGTGTCATCAATAGAAGGTTATTTAGATTATGAGATAGGCTAAGAGGCACAAGATAAAGTAGATTTAAGGCTTGTAGAAGCAAGGCATGTGTATAACTAAGAAGAATAACTAGGGTCATGAGTTTTCCAAGTGTATAAGACTGAGGTGATACATAATCATAGAATATCATCTAAATTTCCACCCTTTTAATCTATTAATGTAATTTCTCGTTTATAGGAAAAGACTAAGTACCTAGGTGTGTATACATACCTTATCTTTGCTTGCATTAAAATTGAGTGTTTTACTAGAGCTAGGTTTGAGTGCTTTGATTGTGATTGACCTAAAACTAAGATTTTGCTACAATGTATAATTGGTGCATATAATTTGGGTCAAAAGTAATTGAAATATATTTAAATTTAAAGAGCAAGGTTTATAAGTACACATGTGTGTCAATGTAACCACCTTACCTATTGGCAAGTTATTTTGTAAGAGATGTATTATTATAAGGCTCTAAAACTAAGATTAGGATATATATAAATAATTATTTTAAAGTTCATATATCCAAGAGAGGAGAGAGAGAGAGAGAGAGAGAGAGAGAGAGAGAGAGAGAGAGAGAGAGAGAGAGAGAGAGAGAGAGAGAGAGAGAGAGAGAGAGAGAGAGAGAGAGAGAGAGAGAGAGAGAGAGAGAGGCATATGCCCCCAACTTTTGAAAAAAAGTGAGTTTCCACTTGGAAGTTGAAATTGGATCAACCATGAAACCCAATGATACTTGTAACTTGGTGAGTTTAGATGATCAAGTCCAAACTAAAAACTTGGAAATATTGAGTGATGTTTTCACCCCAACCATACCAAAAGGTGAACCAACTACTGAAATAGATTGACTCGCTAAAGTTCATAAAAGCTAAATGGATATTAATATATGCAACAATTTTAGAATCTAAATTATTTAGATTTTTTAATATTAGGCACATGTTACATAAATTATGCACCTTAGAATTGTCTCATTTTGAAACTATGTGTAATAATGTTACCATGTATAGAATTATATCACAAATGTGTATCAGAATGATATAACTACATGATTTGGCCAATTTGAAAAACTACATAAGTATAGAGGACATGCTTCCAAAGCATGCCCCCATTATATATGGAGAAGTTTGAAATTGATATAAGTACCAATGTGGAGGAAATGTTTTCAAAACGTGCCCCCCACTATAAACTAAAGATGATAAAAACTGAGTAGATGTAGAAAACATGCTTCCAAAGCATGTCCCCACTAAATTTGTGAATTATAAATACCATACTAAATGAATGTGGAGAACATGATTCCAAATCATGCCCCCACTGTAATCTAAAATTTTGAATGTGTAGAAGCGATGTACATATGACATGCCTCCATTAAATCTATAAATTGTTGTGACATACATTGTGTGAGTGTGGAGAACATGCCTCTAAAGCATGCCTGCACTATAATATAGAAACTATGAATGTGTGATCCATGTCACCATGAAATGCTCCCAATAATATGCCACCTCATTTGAGGTGAGGTAAATATAGTCCCTGTTAGTTAGCTTACCGCAAAAAGGTAAGACAACTTAAATCTATAAATGTAACCATGTAACATATAGAAGGAAATATGTCTAGGTAGATGTAACATTGAATTGTATAGAAATAATGTGATCACATGTAGGCCTAAGATATATGATAAAGATCATGACAAAATATAGATATTAATAGTACAAGCATAACAAGAAAAATAAGCACACATACAAGAACACTTAAAAACAATTCAAAAGGTAATGGTCCAAGGAGACCACAAACAAGGGGCATATTCAAATACCACGAAATAGAATGGACATGACTTAGGCACATGTCCATAAAGGAAAATAATGACATATTTAAATGTCCATAAAATGTAATGACATATTCAAATGTAAAAGAAAGAAAGAATAGGCACAGAGGTTGTATATAATATAGCATATTCAAATGCTCAAAAAAAAAAGACAATAGCAAGGAAAAACACTCAAGGAAGTGTGTAAAGGAAAATCATAAGTAACTAGCATAAACATGTCATAGTGGCCCATGGATTGAATGTGTTAGAAAAAAATTTCAAGTATATAACATATTAAGTACCCTATTTAATGTATAATCATAGATAATTGTACCTTAGTTGTTTGAAGAGTAAAAAATATGTAGATTAGTCCCTTGTTAATCCAAATGACAAAAAATAAAGTATAAAAACACACTAGGACTAAATACTCTTGCCTAAGAACTAGGGAGAGAATAACACAATAAGTAAGATAAAAAAATAGAGATAAAGATAATATCAATTTCTTACCTTCTTTATCAAATTTGATGCTTACTTGTTAGCACAAGGATGTTCATGCTCAGACTATGATGATTTGAGTCTTGTAACAATGCTCTTCCATGTTGGTAGCATCTCTCCAATATTCAATTGTGGCTTAGTGTGAAGCTTAGCATAAATTGGACATTATAACACTACTCTCAAAGGCTTTAAGAAGGTACTCTAGTAGAATAACCTTACACACAAAATATTGTTGGCATATGGTGTGGGAATTTGTATTTATAGCTCTAAGAACTAACTCTAACCCTAGGGAGGTTAGGTTAAATTCTAAATTGGGTTGAGTCTAAATTAACCTAGGTTGAGTCAGTCTAACCCATGGTTGGGTGAAAACACTCATGAAATATTGACACCTCAGTTTCATATATTTTTGAGGCATGACAACTCAATTTAGATATTTGTGAGGTTATGACTCATAATTTTGGAATATTTATGAAATAATAAATCACTTTATTAGCTTTTTTGACTTTGAATTCATATTTGGATAAAAATTCCTTTTTTGATAAATTAAATTCACTAATTTGATATGGAATTTTTATTTAGGTAAGTTATTTAAGATTTGTAATGTAATTAATCTTTCTTAGAGTTTTTTGGGTTTTGGAAATTATTTTAAATGTTTTCAATTAATAGCTCAATAGGGTAAAAGTGTCAAATTACTATATTGTCATTTGACTAGGGTTACAATTTGAACTAAGTTTTTGGTGCACACAAGGTAATATGCTAAATAAGCTAGCCCCATCACATTTATAAGAAATAAAATCCCTTATGCAGATGAATTTAGGTAATTTAGGTGATTTCTAGACTTAAATTGTGTCATTTTTTATAAATTGATCTAAATCTTGGTTTAGGCACAAAAGTGGCTAAAACTAAGTGTCTACAATTTTCCCTTATTTGAGAAGGCATTATGAGACATAGGTAAAATATCATATTTTTAAATAATGCAAAAGTTGTTAATCCAAATGGTTCATACCCCAAAGGGTGATTGATAAGCCCTTGATGCCCCCTCAAGGGAGTAGGCAACAAAATAGAGTCGTTGAATGTTCCCTCAAAATGAAGAAAATGACACAATCTAGTGGTAACGGGGGTGGGATTACTAAATTTCCCAAAGGTAGTTATAAATAGTAATGGTGATAGAGTCAATGATTTTCCCAAATATGGTTATAATAAGTAATGAAGTGTGTGAAACTAGTTTACCTAAAGATGGTTATAAGTAGTGGCATAGACAGAAGCCTCGGTAGGGTGGTGGAATAGGTATTAATTTTCTCAAAGGTAGTCATAATTGGTAATGAAAAATGAAAAATGTTGATTTTACCAAAGGTGGTTATAATATGTAACAATGAAAAACACTAATTTGCCCAAAGGCAGTTATAATCATGAAAGAAACATAGAAAACACTAATTTTCCCAAGGGCGGTTATAATTAGGAATGAAAAATGAAAAACATAGATTTGCCCAAAGGTAGTTATAATTAGTGACATGCATTTTCCCTGAGAGGGTAGGTGGAGTAGTTAAAAACAATGATTTGCCCATAGATGGTTATAATCATTAGCACAAGATGTATTAATAATGATTTGTCTATATGAGGTTATAATCATTAAATAGGTTCAAAACAAAATTTATCATAATGGGGCAAATTGACAAGAGTGGTTTATGCAAAAAATCCATAAAATGGATTTACAATGAATTGGTAAAGGATAACAACACATTTATAGCCTAAATGTGAGTTCAAAGATGCACATTCAAACAAATATGAGATATAGGTTGAAAAATTGTGTTGTTAAATGGGCTACATGGGAGTCTTAAAAAGATGATTTGGCTAGAATACGACTAAAAAACAAGGCACATAGGATAAAATAATGTGTAAAATGGACCACGAATGTGAAAAATACACTTCTTAGAGTGCACATAATGAACTATAGGCCATAGGGGTTAAAAATTCAAAATTGTGGCTATATATTCATCCTTAGGGTGAAAGATAATTTAGTTTCACCCTAGCCATTTAATAAATTTAGCTTTAGTTTTTTGTGTGAACTACTGAGAGAAAATGGCTTGTGGAGGAGCTCAATGACACATATTAGAGTGAGTGAGGGAGCATATGTGGCCACCACATTATGAACCACTAATAACTACTTTAATGAGAATAAAAATAGTTCTTTCTCCATAAAATGTGCAAAATCACTGAAATGGTGACTTTGACCTAAGGAAATTAGTGACTTTACTCTAGAAGCCAAAAATAATAGATTTTGAGGGCCTAAAAGGGGTCCAAGCTCTATATGCTGGGGTTACTCCAAAATTCATGCAATAATGGGTACAAGTGTGCCATTTGACGTTGATAACTCCATTATCAATAGGGGTCAAGTTCTTATGATATCAAGGAGATGGAGGCTAAGACCTCGAGCGATAACAATAATAGTAGAAAGAGAGTGAGGCAAGGGATGATGATGATGGTTGGGATGGAGGATATGGTGAAAGAGATGGAGATGAAGTGGGATAGATGTGATGATACTAGATTTAGGCTCAATAGTGGTGGTAGTGGCACAAGCTAGATTAGGCTAGGTAGGGCCTTCAGGTACATAGGTGGATCTAGGCTAAGTAGGACCTTCTAGTATGACCATGGTAGACAAGGACAGTGGCATGCTTGAGAAAAAGGTTAGTGCTTGAGTATGAGAGGTGGAAGGGTTATAGTGTCAGTTATTTGATTTATAAATCACCCTAAACATAATGTATGATGATATGACTCATATACAAATAGAGATCACTCAGTTGAAGGCTAAGATAACCAAGATGGTGTAGGTAGAAGGCCAACTCACAATAGAGAGAGATCAAGCCATTTGTGAACATGATCATGCATTGGCCACTATGGATAGACTAAGGCAAGAGTAAGATGAAGCTCAGGGAGCTAGTACATAGGATAAAGTTTCATAGAGATTTTGAAGAGCCTTTGGGCTAAGGATGAGGCCTCTTATTACAGGTGAACCAATGAGTTTACTATGCCTAGGGATCAATAGGTTATTACTTTTGAGATATGGGATGCATAGAGAATATGGAGTAGATCTAGTTAGTCTCAGACTAGGACTCATGTTTTAGGTTCCTTAGGCCAGTTAGTTCATCAACCATGACCACCACTACTAGGACCACCAAGGTCATTAGGGCTACCTCTAGCAACAGGTCCCATGGACACATAGAGTTAGAGTTAATCATAGGAACCTTGGCATTTTGGCATAGTTTAAGCTTTGTTTTGGCCTATGGCATTGTACTTATTATATTAGCATACTTATGTATTTTTAAAACACCATTGTGATATATATATATATATATATATATATATATATATATATATATCTTACAGGACCCAAAAATGAATATCAATGTATCTCAAATGTCATAATACATAGAGGATATATATATATATATATCCTCTATGTATTATGACATTTTAGATACATTATATATATATATATCCTCTATGTATTATGACATTTTAGATACATTATATATATACATACATATATATATATATATATATATACATACATATATATATATATATATATATATATATATATCCTCTATGTATTATGACATTTGAGATACATTGATATTCATTTTTGGGTCTTTAAGGCCGATGTACATATATATGATATTATATGATGCCACACTTACTATCTTGATTATCTCATGTTTAAAATTGATTAGCATTAGGGATGTTGAACATTGTATTACTGACACATAATATTTTCAAACTTTTATCACTTACTGACACTTTATATCTTACAGGACCATGTCAAGTCTCAATATTTTTGAGTGTATGCCTTAAGGGGTGAACCAAAAAAGGGGTGGGAAGACAATTGGTGCTTCAAAAGATTGATATCCCTTTTATCACTTATTATCTACAAACTTTTCTCTTAAAACCATTATCCCTAAGCTTATTATTCTCTATTTTACCCTTTCCAGTCATTTGCTAAATTTTATCCTCTTATTCCTCACCTTAATCCCCTTTTATCAGTCGACTATACTAGGTCGACTCTGTATAGTTTTGGATAATTTTCACTAAGGAATTAGTTTGGCCTTTGGCTAACCTAGCTCATAACCTAGTGAATAATTATTTAAAATTATGCTAGGTTGACTGGGTAGACCCTATCGACCAAGATTTTTGGAAGGGTTTAGGGTTAATCTACCTATATATACAAATTTATTTTTCCATTATTAGAGAAGAGAAGAAGAAGTAAGATATATTTTACATTTTATTATTGACTATTCTACTTGAGAAGAAATATTAGGGTTTCATACTTTCTTTCGAGATATAAATATTATTTTATGGAGATTTATTTTGGATACATTGATAGGTTGTGTATCCTAGAGCTGATTTGTCTTTGTCATCCTTATATACCACAATAATCTCTTATGAAGCACCTTGGCCAAGGGAGAGATTGAGGCTAGATAGGTTCATATTCAAAGGTAAGTATTCCTAACTTTATTTCTCATTTATAAGAGTAGATAGATATGCATTTGTAGTTCTCTTCCATGTATTGGGCTTATGTATACATTGATGTGAGTATATGTCTTCTATGCATGTTTAATTTTATTGTTTCTAACCCCCACTTTTTACCACAAGCTTTGGTGAGTACTAGATTATATTTGATTTACTTGTTATTAGTTTAGTGAGATATCAAAACACAGGACTCCCTTAGGAGTATTGCATGATTTTTATTGACAAAAGGCTTTGGAACCCTCCATAACATGGTGTATTTCAATAATATATCCCCAAATAGGGTTTAGTTAATCCCCATATTGGTCATGTTCCAATTTAACAAATGTTTCCCCAATCAAAAATATATGGTATGATCTATCTTTTCTGAGTTAGGATTGATTTATAGACATGATGCATTTTTGATTGCATATATTCTAGTGAATTTGACATGAACCTAACCCTTATAGGTTTTGTTTCACTTATTTAATTATTTTATCATTTTTATTATCATATATTTGTGATATTGGGTCGACTATATCAATAAATTACTAACTTCTATGTATATGTTTAACATACAATCACATCAATATGACTCTATTCTATCTATGAAGGATTTTTACCAAGTTTAGGCTACTAGGTTGAACCAGTTGACAAAGTATAAGTTTTAAAGATTTAAAACATCCAATTTATCATACCAGGTTGACCCAGTCAACCTTGTACATTTTTAGGCTGTCAGCAATAGGTTTATGTAAAGCTAGGTTGACCTAGTTGACATAGTTAGTAGAATTTGCAAGTATAAATCAAGGTTATTCAACAATAATCTCATCTTTATTTTAATCCTCCAACCCACCATGGTTCATTTCTATCTTTCTTCCTCATTTATATCATTTTTTAAATTTCTATTTTTCATAGTTTGTAGTTTTTAAAACTACCCCTATATAGTCAACTAGGTTGACCCTATCGACGTAGTTCATATTCATACCTTTACTTCTATAGTATAGAGGTGGCACTGTTGACCCTATTTTGTATTATTTGCATACATTGTCAACTGAATTGACACTATACTATGTTTCAAAGTTGGAATTAAACCTTATATGTTAGTAATTAGACCACACTTTCATTTCTTGTTGCTTGCATGCTTAGAATAGATCACATAGTATAATTATGTGGTTTTTAATATACCATTTAATTTCACTATTTTATCTTTTATGCACACACTATAAAATCAAAAAATATCAAAAATTATTTTAAAAATTATCTACCCAAGGCCCACCTGCTTGGATTTCATCCCAAACATCCTAAAACTATCCTTAGATTACTTTCTACTTCCTTGCTTACAGTCAACTTCCTATCACATCTAAAATTATAGTCTAATAATCTAACATTTAGGTTGACCAATTAGTTATCTTTACCTTCCAAGTTGATTGCTTACTCTTTCTCTTTTCTCAATTGTGTGTTGTATTGTAAAAACTTGCATTAGCCAGCATTGGTTTAATGTTTTGTGCTATGTACCTCAATTGGATCAACCTCCTTGATCTAATTGATTATGTGTTTCATTTCATTTATTTATTTACTAAAAGTACTTGAAAAACTATTCTTGTCTCAGTACACAGTCATTTCTATTGACATAGTCTCTTATAGGCTATGTATTTTTCCCTACTTATTGTACTAGGTCGACCTAGTTGACCCTGCATACTTTCTCAACCTCTGTTTGCTATACTAGGTCAACCTAGTCAACACTGTATAGTTTTTAGACCCTATTTTTTATACTAAGTTGACCCAGTAAACTCTATACTATTTTTATCACTTAATATCTCCTTTCTCTTTTCATCTCTCTTGCCTTGTTTAGTCCTTTTTATTCATCACAAAATTTCTATTTAAAGACAATACCAAGTTAAATTTAATAGACATGATGAGTTTTACTGACCCTCATTGGGTCTCCTATAAGAAGAGTAGGGATCCTCTCCTATATGAGAGTAATGCTTATATATCCACTCACATAATGGACTATGGGACCCCTCCTCATTCCTCTTTACAATATAATCCTCTCTTCTCACTAGAAGATCAACCCGAATTAGAGTATACCCTTGAAATGTTCTTCTTTATCTTTGAATTTCCTTAACATCAAGGAAAGGATCCCTTTACCATTTACCATCTCATGATTAGTGGTCAATCCAAAGAGACTCATTCACCTTCTCCCATATTCTCAAATGGATTTGGAGGTACTAATTTCTTTGAATCTTAGCCTCTTCCCTCGATTATGACCCCTTATCATACCATGACCTCTTCTTATTTAACATCTTCTACCTCCATGCCTAATATCTCCACTAACATGGTAGGTTATACATCTAGTGGGCCTCTCCTATGACCCATTATTGTTAATCCTTCCACTATTGCATCATTTTCTACCCAAGGTAATCATGTTTCTAGTGCTTCCTCTTATCATCCCTTCATTAGTCCATATTTTTCCACACAAGCAAATTTTTCCATTAGTGATTCACATTTTAACAGCTCCTCTCAAGCTCCTACCAACACCAATAGTGGTACCCAAACCATAATACTAACTCTAATGATTAAAATAATGCTAACAATGCTAATCAGACCCACCAACTCTTGTTATGAACACTTAATAAAATGAATACATTTCAAGATCATAATACAAATCAAATGACGAGAATGCAAAATCACCTTCTCCATATTCAAACTCATCCTCAAACAACATCCTAGGGCATGCATAATCAAAATGTTCCCCATCCTCCTCTTCAATATTCCCAAGGCAATCTCATCCCTCAACCTCCTTTGGTAAAAACCATTAAGCATCTTCAAAATGAGCCTCTTGCCACTCAAATTGCTAATATTGATATATGAGGTATCACCCCTAACATTTATTATATTGAATCAACTGATCCTATCCTTTATCTAAAAACATTTGGAAATCTTTATAAAGATTGGGTCAAATTAAACACCTTTGTCACTACCAAACTCCTACCCAAAAACCTTATGGGTGATGCTTTAGATTGGTACAACCAAATTAAAACTCATTCTATTACTAGTTTAGAATATTTAGTAAATGCTATAGTTCAAGAGTTCCAAACTAGTGATCTTCCCAAGAATACTTTGTCTCACTTTATAAATTGTAATAAACTTGAAAAAGAAACTTCCCAAGAATTTTTCAAAAGGTGGAAAACATTGCACAACAAATGTGAACATAACATGGCTAATGATAACCTCTTCCATCTCTTTACCAATGCTCTTTTTCCCAAGTTGAAATATCAAGTCTGTACTCTCTCTCCACATACATTGGAGGAGGCTATTAACCAAGAAAAATTTCAAGATTTACTTATGCATCAATTTGAGCCACCCCAATCTTCTGTGGGGTCCTCATAACTTAAGAATAAAAATCATAATTCTATCAATGATGGTGTCATAGACTCTTATAACACCATTCACTATTCAAGCTATCATTCCTAATCAATCTTTAGAACCATATCCCTCTTCTCAAAATACACCAATCCTCATTTATCTTCACCTAATAACATCAATGTTCACAAACCCCTATCCTCATTTGAATTACTAAATTGTCTACCTAGGCCTCTACCACAAGAATTTGATCCCACTCATCCTATGAAATCCTCATATGATCCTAACAAGTTTTGTTGGTTTCACACTAGTTGGGGTCATTCTCATGAGACCTATAGGCAAATTCTTTTTTTAGATATGGATTTTCTTCTTGTTCCTAATTTTTATCATGATTCAATCATTTGAAAGTGTCAACAAGCCTATGACCTTAATTTTAAGGCTCATGAAACACATACTAAATCTCAAGCCTTGAATCAAGTTAATTCTCATTTGGATATCTACAAAGACCATCTTCCTAGTCACCAACCTAATCAAGACAACCAAGATAAGCCCACCCCTTCCACCAACAATGTAGAAAGTCTTGTTGACCCAACTCCTAAAGAGAATGTGGTTAATATGACTAATATGTGAAGGGTAGTTGATTTAATTGATCAACTTATCTACACCCCTCCATTATCTCACACATTTCATGTTATCCAGGATTCTTCTCCAACTCACTTAAATGAGTTAGGGCAAGATGACCTTATAACCTTTGATGAACCAATTCCAACTCCTCCTTTGGATAACACTTCCCATTCTATTTCTACCATCCCTTCATCTTCTTTACCTAACACTAATGATAATAAAGCTTCTATCAACACTTCTACCAATTATCAAAACCAACCTAAACCAACTAATTCATCTTCATAACATACTTTACAAACTTTTTCTAAACTTTCTCTTTCTTATAAACATAAATTTTAATGCACT
The DNA here is from genome assembly GCA_037957365.1 of Torreya grandis. NCBI lineage: Eukaryota > Viridiplantae > Streptophyta > Pinopsida > Cupressales > Taxaceae > Torreya > Torreya grandis. The sequence continues at coordinate 14,630 of JARHVA010004708.1, forward strand.
TCAGCTCCTCTTTTCGAGGCCCTCCTTTAACATTATGCACTTATTTATAACAACCTTATTATAGGTTATGATGAATGGGATCTCATCATTTAACTCACTAATATCCCATATCAGTTTCCATTTATTAAGCTTATGAGGACCTCTCCACATCATTGAAATTATCTTATGCAACTCTTGTTCAAAATGAACATCCCTTGTCTTCCTCTACTAGGACATGAAGCAACCTTATCTAGATCTGAAGATAACATATTGTAATAATGTGAAGAGATGTCCATCTATGTTGAAAAAATAATGGACACTTATCTTTCCTTAAAATTTATTATTAATTCTATGATTAATGATGAGATTTTACTTTGTGTGGATAACCCTCCTCTATTCAATAGTGTCCAAATTGGTGATATCCAAGTCAAGCATGCCTTGATTAATGAGGGTTCTATCACTTTTGTTACCTCTCTCAATTTTATCAAAACCCTTAGATATTATAAATATAATCTAAAGTCCACATGTAGCACATGTCAAGGATATGATCAAAGGCAAATGCCTCCTTTAGGTTGTGTATGGATTCCCATTACTATCCCACTTGTCACCATTCATGTGAAGGTGATGATATTTAACTTTAATTTATCTTATAACATCTTGCTTGGTAGGCCATGGACTCACCGTATGAAAGCTATTGCTTCTTCCACCTTCCAATGCATTAAATTCCCTCACAATGGATCCATCTATAGGATTTAGGGTGACACTAACCATTAAAATTTTAAACAATTCTAAGTCTATGGTGTCTTCAATATTCCTACTCTTGAACCTTTTCCTAGTGTTCCATTCTATGAGTCTCAATGATTTAACTTTCCCATCAATTACAGTCAAGGTTACAGTGATCATCCTAAACTCATTGGGAATATTCATCCTAACCTCTTAGATTTTGATGATGATAAACCTATTGAGATTAAACTAAAGATTAAATTTTTTTATCTCTCACCTCATCTCATATCTTAGCTTCTTACTTCTTTGCATCCTCATTCTAGCAAACTTCCTTATGATGATATTCCCATTGTCTTGACTAAGAATCAACATTATATTCATCATAATTCATCAAATGATAATGTCATCCCTACATGCATCATTGATATTCACACACCTGACTATGATGATGGTTATTACTTAGATGATAAATTATTTGGTGGTCTTGTTCAGGCCCATGATGTTGAGATTATTTGTTATCATTCTTATTTGCTTTAGTCTTTTCATGTATCATCCTATATTCCATCATTTATAGTTTGTAATTTTAGTATTTTTCCTCTTTATCATAGGGTCCAGATGGTATTGACACCTTTAATTTTTTGAGGAACCTCATAGGAGTATGCTAATGGATCATGCTATGATTGAGCCTTATCCCTTTTCTAGGTACCCTAACTGCTATAACCTACTTAGCCTTGAGATACATGTGACCCTTATTTAGCATTTTGTAGACCCTACCCCTCCCTTAGTAGAGCCTACAATATTTGAGCCAATTTATGATCCCAATATAATTGATCCATTCTTTCTCCTACTTTATCTGAGTCTCTTCTTGTTTATGATCCCATTTCTCTTTCTATTGAGCCTAGTCCCATTCCTTCCCCACTATCACCTTCTCTAGGTGATGGTTTATTCTCTTTGAATCAGATGGCTTTATTACCCAAAAAATGGGTTGAAAAGCCTTCCTAAGCTCTTTTCATTCCTATTACACCTCCTCTTGTGAGTACTTATACTAATCCTACTCACAGGTGTATCTATTGCTTCCATGACATAGATAATCATTCATCCATGCATTGTCACAAGTTGAGACAATATATGGATACTTTTCATCCTTCTACCACTCAATCCTTAGACAAGGCCATACCTCACCTAAAGTTACTACCTAAGTATATTTATAAGTATGGAGAGCTGTATTATCTTTAGCATCAATGTGGTACCCATCACATCGATCATTGCTACATCCTTCAACAATATCTTAAAGATCACCTTATAACTATTCCCATTCCTTCTATTCCTCCCATAGGTCATTCCCATAATAAGGCCCCCCTATTTCCATGAATTTATTGCTTATTATTGTAAAGATAAAAATAAGAAACTAAGTATTGGTATGGTTTAAAAACCTAATTGATAGTGCATATGTGGAATCAAAATATTATGAAGAGATCCTCTTTGGCTTGAGAGGTTGACCTGTAGATAAGAAAGCACTAAAGCAAACTTGTTCATTAGACAAATAGTTGGGTGGATTGCCTCTAAATATATAGATCCTAAAAGTGAGAGCTTATTTAAGGGCTATTAATCCACATGTTTTAAACAATTAAGTTTATAAATAGGAAAGAAAGGTACTTGCATCAATGAATCAAAAGGTACTGAAACTACAAGAGTGCCTACTAAGAAATATGATCGAAATGATTAAATTAATGATGAAATAATTAATAATAGTGCTATAAGGTTGGGGTATGATTAAAAAAAATCAAAAAGGGTTCCATGAATAAGTAAAAACATAGAAAATTTGGTTTGATTAGGTGTAGGTAGGTGAAATTATCTTGCTAGTTTTTAGTGCCATAGTGACCATCAGTGGTTGGGATGACTATTGATGATTAAGGTGACTATCAATGGTTAAGCTGACCATCAATAGTTGAACAAACCATTAGTGGTTGAGTCAACCATCAATAGTTATTGTGTGAATATTTGGGTTGATAAATTGCTAATTGATGAGATCCAAAAGATGGATTCTGAGAGGTGGATAAGGTCTAAGTTAATTATGAAATGGAAATAAAGTAAATGAATACTTGTCTTACTAAAGGTTAATTAGGTATATGGTTAAGGTAGTTGATGTATTGGTGGAATATAGATTGATTTTGATAGGGTAATAGTACCCAAAGGCTTGGTGGAGAGGTGGTGAAAAATTGACTCTCTAATATGATTGATGAATTGCTAGATTGTTGATAGCGATTTGACCTGCAAGAAAGAAACTCTTGGATACACAATATTTTGATGATAATTGTAGATTAATAGATGATTTTAGATGTTTGTAGATGGATTTTCACCTCTTTACTCCTCTCTCTTATAGGAAAGGTGAGAATGTTACAACAACATGTGAACTGGGATTTCCAAAAATTAACTCATCCATGTAATGGCTTGTAACTAGAATTAGACAAGCTATAATTATAAAAATCAAATCAGGTGGTTTGCATGATTTTGGTTAGGGAGGTGGACCCTGAATGTCAATGGGTAGGCTGATTATCGATAGTTACTATGACCATCAGTAATCAAGTGTTGAGGGGTAAAAGGGGCTAAAAGGCAAGTTTAAGCTAGTTAAGTTAAACTTTAACTATAGGCTAGGTTGATTAGGGGTCAGAAGGTGATATTGGTCCCAAGGGAGTCTTAAGGTATTTTGAAGGAATTATGACATTCAAAATCATGGTTTGTAGATTTATGATGTCTATATTTTTCCCCTTTTTATTATGAAGCTTTGAATCGACAAGCTATAAAATAAAAATGGAGTGTTGGTTGAAGGTCTACTAATCACCCTAAGTATGAGAAGAGGTGTTCCCCCTCAAATTAGGAGGTGATAAGGTGAAAAAAAAATCAAGTTTGGGCTTTAATAGGTAGGTGACAATGATGAAAAACGTAGATGATAGGTTGGGAACTAAAGCATAAATAGGAGAGTAAAGTGTGACAAAAGGTGAGATAGTTAAGATCACATAAAGATAAAGCTACCATAGTTAAAAATAATAAATGTCAAATCTAAGAGACAAGTGACCAGCATATCATGTGATTGAATTTAGGTATGGCAATTATGTACACCTATTAGTCTCTTAGATAGGTCAATGTTGTCATGGGTATCCAAGGTAGGAAGTGCTCCTATGGAAAATATAAATAGGTCAAGTGTCATGGGTATTCAAGGTAGTAAGTACTCTTAAGAGAAATAAGTGGGTCAAGTAAGTGCTAGGTGGTGTAAATTAAAAAGGTGGTCAACATGGAAATGTTGTCACTATAGTTAAGGGATCAGGCACAAATTGTCATAAAAAACACATGAGTTAGGACAAAATGGACCAATGAAGAGGTGATGAGGTGGCCAAGGTGCATGGAGAAGGGAGTCTCCAAAAAAATAGGTGGGACAATTAGGTTAATATTACTAAAAAGGGGATTGCTAAGGTTCAAGTGTCAAAAATGGGGTAGAGCTAGAGGAGGAGGTGTCTATCTCTTGTAGTTAGGGGGCTGAGAATATAATCTAGAGGTGAATGCCATAATGAAAATGTCAACTAGTCATGATAGGGTAAGAATAGGGCATGATGTTTATTTTTTGACAAGGACTAAAATAAAATCAAAGTTGGATTGACTTAATGATCATAAGCCCTTCAAATGCTTTGTATTAGGATTCATTAGTTAGCAAAATGGTATATTAACCACATAATCTTAAGTAAGCTCAATAATCCCTTGCATATAGTGGGGGATGGGTAAAAATGGAACCTTATTGTGAGACTATAATCCTCTTATATAGGTGTCCAAAATACCAAAGTAAACAAGCCTACGCCAAATTGTGTAGACTGATTGATGCATGAAGTCTACGTGTAAAAGATGATTGTAGCTTCTACATTATCTTATTGTTTGAGAGCTAATTGTATCTTTTAAGATTATTTTGATTTTGATTTGATTGTGATAATGGGTCTTCTACTAATTGATATATGTGGGAAGCTTCTAAGAAATTGCTATGCTTTTGATAAATGCTTACTCAACCATCCTTTAAGGGAGTGGTCTAAGTTTATGTACTTTGCTTAATGATTTTTTGATAGCTATCCTTTGAGGGAGTAGTCAACCTTATGTTTTGGTAATTTTCAATAGTTATCCTTCAAGGGATCAATCTATAAAAGCTAAGAATGACCCATGATTACTAAGATTTGGTATTTTGTTATTTTTATTTAATTTTATTTGACATAGACTTGCTTATGCTAGCTTAGTGGTTCACCTTCATGGTGGAAAAATAAAGAGTAAAAGAGGGCTAGTTAGGTATAAATAGGTTTAGGTGATAATTTTCATGGGGATCCATCCTTAAAAGGGGTGAAAATTATCATGAAAACTATGTTATGGGTAGAGCCATGGCACCCATTATTAATATTAGGATATGTTGGTGACAAATAATCACATGGTTCATTTTTAATCAATTATCCCCTAAAAGAGGGAGATGAATATGGGTAAATAGTAAGGGATGAGCTTAAGTTAGATAAAAGTTAGACTTGATTCATCTTAATAATAAAATGGGTGAAGATGCGAAGCATTGAGGGGCTTAGGCTCTAAGTGGCCTTCGAGAGAAGATAAACATTAAGCCCTTGATCCATAATTATGGGTATGATGTAAGGTCCAAGCCAATTGAAAGTAAACTTGCCCTGTTTGCTTTGTTCCATGTTAGTGACATGTTGATTTTCCTTTAGGACAAGGTCTTTAATGTTGAATTCTTGTACTTTAAAGTATTTATTATAAGCACACTTGATACACTCTTAATAGATAGGAATATGGGTGAGGGATGCTAGGTGATGCTCATCAAGTAGCTCAAGTTAGGCTTGATGGTGTTGACAATAATCATCCTCCAACAAAAATTCTTGCATATATATGAGAAAAGAAGGGATTTAGACTTTAAGAGGTAAGATAAACTTGAATCCAAATGCAAGATAAAATGGGGTAGCACCCATAGGGGTTCTAATGCTAGTGTGATATTCCCACAAGGTGAAAGGGATGTGTAAATGCCAATCCCAATTGAATGCACTAACAATTTTAGTTAGCATGTTATTAAGATTTTTGTTAGAGGCTTCGACCTATCCATTAGCTTGAGGGTGAGAGAGTGAGGATAAGCTTAACTTAATGCTAAATACATCACATAGACCTTAGACTTGCTTGTTCTTAAAGGATTTTCCATTTTTAGTGATAATTTTATGAGGAACACTGAAGTGGTAGATAATATGATAGTTGATAATATTTTCTACTTTGGTTGAGACTAGAGGGATAGTCTCTACCCACATGGTAAAGTACTTAGTCATGGTGATAATAAAATGGTGCCATTATGAGGAATGGGGATTAATTTACCCAATAAGGTCTAGACCCCATTGTGAAAATGGCCAAGAATGGGTGGAAACATGAAGGCTATGACTAGGTGCATGATGCAAATTAGCATGTTGTTGTCACTTGACATAGTTTTTCACATAATCATAGCAATCCTAGTTAAGGGGAGGCTATTAATAGCCAAGATAGAAGATGCACTTAGCTACAATAAGGTCACTAAAATATCCCCCACAAATAGCATCATGTGTTTCTTTGATAGCATGAGAGGATTCATGACTACGTAGATAGTAGAAGAGGAGGCCATCGAAGCCATACTTGTAAATAATTCCTCCCATAATCATATAACATGAGGTACTATGAATAAATGATTTTTGAGAATTCTTAGAGAGGCCAAAAGTAATTATGCCAAGGTTAAGGTAGTCAAAGGTTTTCTAATACCAAAGGCTAGGTTAGGTCTCCTCTACATTGAAAATGGTTGGAGAATCTAGTTTGACATAAGATTGTTGGGTAAGCCTATGGATAATGACATACAACTTAAAATTCAATGGTGTATATGGTACTTGAGAGGTAAGGGAAGCCATGGTGTTGGCTAACTTATTTTTAGTATCATGGATTTATACTCAACCATGTATTGGTCAAAATGATTAGATGTGGTAGTGTTCAAATGATGCTAAGATTTTGTCAACTAGTTATTTATAATGCTGCAAAACATCATTATTACATTGGTAAGATCCATTGATTTGATTGACCACAAGTTGGACATGATAGAGCTAGCATTGCCCTTAGGGAATGGTTGGTGGTGGATAAGTCACTCAAAGATGATCTTAAGAACTACTAAGTGATTCTTTTAGAGTTTGGATTTGCCAAGGAGGTCATCCACATAGTCCTCTATGATCTTATGGATAAAGTCATCCACATAGATCTTATGGAAAAATATAGGTCATGACACATTGGTAGGTTGTACTAGCATCATTTAACCTAAAAGGCATGACTCTATATTATAAGGTCCCCCAATGGGTGATAAAAGTAGTTTTATGCTGATCTTTAGGGGCAATCAAGATCTAATTATAGGTCAAGAATCCATCCATGAGTGATAACATCTCATGGCTAGTTGTAATATCAATAAGCTAGTTAATGTTGGCTAGAGGGAATTCATATTTAGGGTAGGTGAGATTTAGGTCATGAAAGTCCACACAAATACATAGTACCCCTATGGCTTTAGTGATAGGCATGACATTTGAGATTCATCGGGGGTAGTCAATAGGCTAAATGAAGTTGACAAATAGGATATGCTAGAGTTTTTATTTAATGAGAAGGGCTATGCAAGGATGCTTACATAAGAGCTTTTTCTTGAAAGGTTTCACATCATGGTGAGTGACTATGTTATGGGTAGCAATAATGGGGTCAATTCTAGGCATATCACTATAAGACCAAGAAAAGGCTATGCTATGGTTCTGGAAGAAGGATGGGAAGTGCCAAAGTTTCGTGATATTCAATGATTGGATGATTTTGACTATATGGGGGTTGTTTTAAGTACCTAATTTGATATCCATGGTGGATTCATTCAACATGGTTGAAGACTCAGGATGAAGTGATTTGTGGATTGAATAATTCAGGGCACCAAGGTAGGTGAGAATGGAATCATCATCCTATTACTAGATAGTGTTAATGGTAGGAGAGTCTTCTCCTATCATCTCAAGATGGATTAAAGGGATGGTTATGGTTTACCCCCTCTTTCTAATAAGTCAAGGGTCTAAGGCTAATCATGTTGATGAAAAAAATTTAGGTGGGATGATGTCATCATCCTTACACACAAATAGAGGTGAGGTCAGTGAGGAAGGGGTATCTTCCTCAATAATGGTGATGGTAGGTGTTTTAGGTTGCTTGGAATTTTTATTATTAGGAAAGATGAAACCAAGTCTATGCTTCTCATATGGATTCTTGGTTTTGATGGTGATGAATTCATGTGGGCCACACTCATATCTCCCAAGACCAAAACCTTTCTAGGCACACCGATGGAGGTATGTCTTGGTAAAACATGGTTTAGTGAGGTAAGAGAAACCAACAGTGAATGGTTGAGGTGGAAGAAGTAACAAGGGATTTTTTGATTCCCCTATTGAAAAAATGGGTCTAATGATTGGGAGGTCTAAATGGAATGATAGTTTCAACCATTGGGGTCATATCCCAACTCTTTGGTAAGCTACCTATACTTATGAGGAATAGGGAAATCATTTAGTAGTAACAAGTGATACTCACCCAATGAGAGATGATGGAATGTATATTCCAAAGGTTATATAATATGAATTTGGTATAAAGGTATGGAGGAACTAGTTTATGCCTCATCAGTAGAAGTGGATATGATATTTACTTTGGTGGTTGAAGGTTGGGTTTTAGCCATTGAAGGTATGATAGATGGGGGTATGAGGACATCATTAAGGTGGTAGGTCATATTGCATGCCAATAAAGGACATGGGTTAGCTTGGATGGTGATGACGTGGCCTTCGTGATTAAACTTAATGCAATGGTAGAGGGTATAGGGAATGTAAACCATGGAGTGAATCCAAGGTCATCCTAATAAGACATTGTTTTGGAATTCACCTTCTATAACATAAAATAGTTTGGGGATGGTGTAAGGTCTTACATAGATATGAATGATCATAATTTCCCATGTAGTGGTCATGGTATCATTGAAGGAATGAAGGATGGCTAAGGATTTAGACATAACATTATCTAGTAAGTTGAGTTGGTTGTAGGCATGAGAGGAGATGATGTTAATGCTAGCTCCCCCATAGATCATGATGAATTTGATGTGGGTTTGGTTGATGTAGATAGTGATAAAGAGAGGAGGATCCAGGTCCTCTAGATGGTGGGTATTTACAAATCCTTGAAGGTAACAAGGTTGGAAATCTGAAGAGCATAAACAAAGGTGGCTAGAGGTTGGGGGTCCTCAAGCTGGACCTTGATGGATTACAAAGCCTCTATTAGCACTTGGAGATGGTGGAGAGAGGTGGAGATTAGCTCATACAACCTCATCTTCACTGAGGTCTGATGAAGTTATTTAAGGATAACTCTCTTGATGGATTTTGAAGGGTTAGATTAGAAGGCACCTAAGATAGACACCTTGGGTTTGGTTGAAGATGAAGATGGTTGGGAGTTTGAATAAGGGTATGTCTAAGGAATGGATACCTTAACCTTAACCTTCCCCTTATCCTTTTTTTGTGCTCTTGTGACCATGCTGATAGTATGGATGGAAGGAGAGGTTAAGCTAGAGGATTGGTTAGATTCATCTTCACTTTGAGGTGAGAGTGGAAGAGTGGGTGAGTGTTGGGTAGGTATGGTGGGTGGTTGGGTTAGTATGAGGCTTATAAGAGGTTCATATAATAATAGATCATCCTCATTATAAAGCCAATGGATGATGGTTTGGAGAGATTTGTAGTTCTCCATGTCATGGCTTGGTGTCTTATGATAAGCACACACTCAGTGATCATTATTTGAGGAAGGTTTTAAAGTTAGAGGGTCAAAGGGTCTAATGATAGGTAGGGATAAACAAGAGGTTTGTAATAACCTATAGATAATGGCAGTAGGATTAGATCAAAGATGGTAAAGGTTTAGTGGTTTTTGATTTGGTAGTCAAGGTAGGAGGTTTTTTAGAAATAGGCTTGGTGGCAAGTGCCTTGGGTAAGGTGGTATGTTTAGTTGATGGCCTCAATTTAGGCAAGGAGGTTGATGAGCTAGAGGTGGAAGATCACAAGGTAGGTATCCTAGGTATCATTGGTATGGTGAAAATAGGTGCATCAAAGAGAAAATACAAAGGCATAACCAACAGAGGTGGTGAGTTTTTAGTAGAGGTAATTGAATTTTTGTTTAAGATAGAGGGATGAGACACCAAAATGGAGGGAAAGATTGAGGGAGGAAAAAGTTGGGCCTTCTGGCCTTTATGTGGATTTTCCTCTTTAATTGCTTTGGTTTGGCATTTGGTTGATGGGCTTAAAAGGGTTAGGTCCACTTTCATAGATGGGTGACTAAGGCTTGGTGTAGGAAGGATACCAAGACTCTTGATAGATCTAGTTGTGATGATAGGAGAAAATTTGGATACTTAGGGATTTATTGGATTAATTGGTTTAAGGTTGGTTAGTTTGGTGGATGTTTTAGTTGGTTAGATAGAGGCTTTGGTTGTTTGGGTGGATACGGTAAGGGGTTAGTTAATGAAAGTTGTGTGTTGGTCTAATCGAGGAAGGGTCAAAGGTATTAGTTGGGTAATGTAAGGGAGACCTAATTATTTCAAAAATGTGGATTGATCTATTTCTAGGTTGGAGATAAAATCTAATTTCTACACTAGCCTAGAGAAGGGTTTATAGGTTGGTTTGATCCCCTGAATGGTAGATTTGAAAGATAGGCCCCTAGGTGGGGACACAAGGATGGTATCCTCATCTTTTTCCTCATTGAAAGGATGTGAGGCTTGGATGGACATCCCTTCTATGGGAGGAGTAGACATACAGATCTTCTCCTCGGGAATGATTTCCGAAAGGGGAGTGGTTTGCTTGGTAATTGAAGGTGAAGGTAAGGTGATGATGGCTGGTTATTTTGGTATATCAGTTAAAAGGGCGACTAGAAGATCAATAAGTGGAGGGAGAGAGGATGGTATTTCCTTAGTTTGAGTGTCTAAAGGAAGGGAAGGTGACTCTATTACCTCAATAAATGGAGGAGGTGGGGGATCAGAAGATTAGGTACTAGGTGGTTTGGTAATTATTTAATCAAGGACCATGTTAACTATATGGGTGTCATGAGAGCATTCAACATTGTTGATCTCATTCTTGGTAGGGACATGGTTTAGGAAGGGTTACCTAAATATATGAAGGGCTTGGTTTGATGGTACATTGGGGTTGTCTAATATAAGCTCCCCCTTGTCAATGAAGGATTAGGCAAGGCTCTTAAAAGTGTTTCACCTAATGACATCATGTCTTATAACTCAATGAAAGGAACACAAATCATTTTCATTGTACCAACTAGGTGTGGGATGAGAGGAGTCAAATTAATAGGGTGGCTTGATAGGAGGAATTTGAATGATATTGGATTTCAATAACTTCTCCAAGATGGAAGCATAAGATTATCCAAGTGGAGTGAATTTCTTCTGGTTGCTCTGGGTTTGGTTCCTTGGGTTTTGATTTGAGGAACTAGAGGGATTGGATTGGTTAATAGAAGGTGAAATAAAAACCTTAAGGACAACCACATTCATGGTCCCCTTATTCTTGGTATTGGTATTGGGCTGGTTACTTGACTTGGAAGAAGAAGCCTCATTGGTTTTATAGGTTGAGTTATTATTCTTGAGCTTAAGCTTTCCCTCATCAATGGCTCGGTTCTCCAACTTACATGCCATGATAAAAACTTCATTAAAGGTTTAGAAGCTTTAGATGTGTAGTGTAAAGGAGATATGCTTGGCACATGCCTGAGTAAAGTTCTATGAGTTCAGATTGAGGTAAGTAAAATGAAAGTTGGTTAATAAGGCTCATCTAACAAGCCACAAAATTGGCAATGGATTCATCCTCAACGTGATAGAAACTTTCTTAGAGATATTGATATAAAATTGGTCTAAAAAGGTTTGGGAAAGTTGGGTAAACGAGAAGATGGAATGCTTGGGCAAGGAATTATACCAATCCAATGCCAAACTAGCTAGAGACATGGGGAAGGTATAGAGGATAAGGGCGTCATCATAGGTGATGAGATAGAAAGCATGCATGAATGTCCTAAGGTGATGTTGGGGATCCTCCTTAATCTAAAACTTAGAGAACTTGGGAAGATCCCATTGGGGAGGGTATGGATTGATAGGTATGGATGGATGGATGGGCTCATTACAAATTTGGTCATATGATAGGATGTTGTGAGCACCTAAAATAGATGACTCTAAGGTGGTCATATTGTCCATAAACATATTCATTAGGTCAGCTTGGGGTTATGTACTCGAAGGGTTATAAGATGCATATTGATGAGATGGTTGAGAGACATACAGATAGTGGGTAGAAGGTTGGGAGGCTACCACATATGAGTAGGTGGATGTCAATGGTTGGGTGGAAGATATTTAAGGGTAGGTAAAGTTAGGTGTTGGGTAGTGGGTATATTCCCTTATAGACTAGGGATGTAGCCAAAGGTTGGTCCAAGGGGTGTTTGTTGGAAAGGAGTGATAGTTAGGTTGGTGCCCAACATAAAGGTGGTGACCCTCCTACTAATCGATGGTAAGGTAGAGGGTATGGATACCACAAGGCTTTGAAGCAAAGTGGTGGTGGATGGATTAAACATAGATAAAGGGTGGTAGTGTTACAGGTAGGCACTCCTATATTAGAGGAGTGGTTATTAGGGGTAGAAGGTATAAGGATAATGGTAGTTTGGGTTGGTTGGTTTTCAATGGTAGTCTCAAAGGGGTTGTTGGTTGATGAGGAAGCTTGGGTAGTCCATGGTTATGTAGTGACCGTGGCAATGGAGGTACTCCCCAGGAGATGGGGGCATACCATAAGGTGGATCTACAGATGGGGATGGAGACGGAATATGGTAAGATATGGTTGTAAGGTAATGTTACAAGGCTACAAGATTATTTTCTAGGAAAGTGTCAAAATTTTTATCTCCTCGAGGAACCTCCCAAGGGAAAGTAGGATATTTTGAAGGGTGAAGAGATTCTATTGGTTCAAAAATGTAGTCCATGGATGAAGAGGTAAGTTAGATTGGTAATGGGTTTTGGTCTGTAAGGTCTCTTTGTTGCTGGTGAGTAAGAACAATATGAGATAAGGGAGATAGAAAGCATAAACAACCTTACCAATCAAACAAAGAGAAGACAAGAAAATGATTGAAGAAATCCAATCACACTCTAAGAGAGATATTAAGCCCTAAAATTTAATTAATCTCACTTTTGGCTTATGCTATAAGAAGTTATGTGATATAAGTTGGATTGTAGATCAGATACTAGAGAAGAATTCTAAGGTTGGTTTTAGGTTGTGTTTAGGTGCTAAAAAATAATATATATTGGAATCAATACATGGATTGGTATTGGGGCCTAACCCCTCACTTCACACACCACAATGATAAGGGTGTTGGGTACTTAGCTAAAATATATTGATATCTAGAGATTATACTCAAATAGAGAGTTGAGTTGGTCCTTCCCTTGGTAATGACCTCCAAATAGGATAGCTGGGAAAGGGTAAGGTTTCTACTAGGTGATGAAATCCTAGTTGAGCCTTGTCTCAAGTATGTTTGATGTTTAATTGATGAAAATGATTTGGTTTAGGTGTGTGTAATAAGGAGTGAAGCTATGATAGATTGATTTGCATTTAAGTTAAGCTATGTGCACTAAGCTTCCAAGTAGTTGATGTATGCACTTAATTTTAATCCCAAAAGAAACTTTTGATTTCATTAATGAGCAAAAAATAAAGAGAGAATTCAAGCAAACAAGAACCCAAGTAAAGACACAAGGGTCCCACTGGGTGTGCTAGAATGTTTCAATGAAATTATTACTTATTATTGGAAAGAGGAAAAAAAGAAACTAAGTATGGGTATGTTAAAAAACCTAATTGATAGTGCACATGTGGAATTAGAAGATTGTGAAGAGCTCCTCTTTGTCTTGGAAGGATGACCTATAGATAAGAAAGCACTAAAGTAAACTTGTTCATTAGACAAATAGTTGGGTGGATTTCCTAGTGATAGCTAGATCCTAAAAGTGAGAGCTTCCTTAGGGGCTATCAATCTACACATTTTAAATAATTAAGTTTATAAATAGGAAATAAAGGTACTTGTATCAATGAATCAAAAGGTACTAAAACTAGATATAAGAGTGCTTACTAATAAATATGCTATAAATGATTAAATTAGTGATAAACTAATTAATACTAGTACTAGAGGGTTGGGGTATGCTTCAAAAAATCAAAAAGGGTTATGCGAACAATGAGGAACACAAAAAATTTGGTTTGATTGGGTGTAGGTAGGTGAAATTATCTTTCTAGTTTTTAGTACTACAGTGATCCTTGATGGTTGGGATGACTGTCAATGGTTAAGGTGACCGTCGATGGTTAAGTTGACCATCGATAGTTGAATAGACCATCGATAATTGAGTTAACCATCGATGGTTACTATGTGCATATTTGGGTTGATAAATTACTAATTGATGAGATCTAAAAGATGGATTCTAAGAGGTGGATCAAGTTTGGGTTGATTATGAAGTGGAAATAAAGTAAATAAATATTAAAAAATGAATACTTGTCTTATTAGAGGTTGATCAAGTAGATGGTTAAGGTAGTTGACCTATTGGTGGAATTTATCTTGATTCTGGTAGAGTAATGGTACTCAAAGGCTTGGTGGAGAGGTGATGCCAAATTGACTCTCTAGTATGATTACTGAATTGCTAGATTATTGATAGTGATTTGACCTATAAAAAAGAAACTCCTAGATACACAAGATCTTGATGATAATTGCATATTCACAAATGCTTTTGGATGTTTATAGATGGATTTTCACCTCTTTGCTCTTCTCTCTTATAGGAAAGGTGAGAGAGTTGTAACATCACATAAACTAGGCTTTCCAAAATTAACTTGTCCATGTAATGGCTCACAACTAGAATTAGACAAGTTATAATTAGAAAAACAACATGGGTAGTTTGCATTCTTTTGGTTAGGGAGGTGGACCCTAACCATTGATGGTTAGGGTGACCATCAATAGTTACCCTGACTATTTATGGTAGAGTGTTGAGGGGTAAAAGGGATTGAAAGGCAAGTTTAATCTAGCCAAGTTAAAATTTGATTGTGGGCTAGGTTGATTAGGGGTCAGAAGGTGATATTGGTCCCAAGGGGGTCCTAAGGTATTCTCAGGGAATTATGACATTCAGAATCATGGTGTGAAATTTTTTGGTGTCTACACCCCCTTCTTCTCCTATGGTTCCACCTCCTACATTCCATCCCCTCCTGTGGTCCCCTTTTCATCTCCTTTTTCTCCACTCATGAATCCTTCACCCATGGAACTTCCCTCACCTATGGATCCTTATCCACTTGTGAGTCACTCACATGTAGATCCTTCCCCATTAGTGATTCCTTCATCTCTTGTAGATTCCATTCCCATGAATTATTTTGAGCATCATTTACCTGATATCCCTCCTCAACATAATCCATCAAGCATTCTTACCTTTTCTATTGAGGACATTGGATGTGAAGTATTTTCCTAGTTTTTGTTGAAGATAGATGAGACATTATCTGCAGTTTGCCTTTAACTTCATAAAGATCTATTAGATGTTGTGGATAATGTGTGTGGGTAAATATATCCATATTTATGAACACATGCATGGTATTATTTACATTTTCATTTGGATTGGATGTGTGCTCCATTATTATCTTTATCTATTTGTTATATAATTTGACATTGTGTTAAATTCTTATTTATCTTACATGATGACTTTAATTTTGCACTCTATATTGCTTATACTATCATTTATGTTTGCATATAGATGTTTTATTTATCATTGCTCCCTCTTGCTTTCTTACAAATTCCCTTAGTTTCTCTTCATGATTTTTTGCTTTCTTATCACTATTTTTATGGCTAATTGTCATTGTGACTTGGTTATACACACTTGTTTCCCTTTAGTAATTTACTCTTTACCATATGATCTCCTTTCACTGGTCCACTTTGGCTCTCCTTTATTCTATTTATTCCCTTTTTTAAAACTAAGCATATACATGGTTGAGACTTGAGATAAAATGCTAGTTCATTGTTAAGCCTAAGTGTTCTAGTCAGTCTTGTCTTTGGTTACTTAACTTCATTTAGCCTAAGCCTATATATCATTCATGTGTATCACTCTATCTCTCATATTTGGTCATTCCAAGTCTGTATGGAGGAGGAATATTAAAATCCTTAAAAAATTACAAAATCCAAATCATTTAACAAAAGGCAATGATATAAAAGGCAAAAAAAAAATTTAAAATTCTTAAAAGTCAAATCACACTAAAAAATGTGATTCAAAGCACATCTCCTTCTTCTAGTCAAAGCTCAAACTCTACAGCTAGCCTCATGATAGAGTCAAGGTCCATCGAGGTGAGGTAGGCCAATATATCAGAAAAGGAGAATAAAAAATCTTTTAGTGCTACCTACTTTCTCACATAAGTACCCAATATTCATAGTAAATTGATGGCTCTATAAGGGGTCCTGAGGAATGAGGAACACATCAAGGGATGGTAGGTCCATTTTAATTTTCTTATACTAATCTACCTTCATGAATTGATCTTATTAACACGCTTATTTTCCTACAAATCTTTATATCTATAGTGAACATGTTTCCTTTGTATATTTATGGTCACTACTCACTTAGTGTCTTCTCATGTCTTTAGTATGCCTCTTGTATCCTAAGGTATTCTCATAAGATGTCCTAATTATGATTTTTACATTCCATTTTTCATGCCCTATATTCCTCATATTTTCTTTTGAGAAATATTTTTTAGTTCACTGATCACTCCCCTAGGGATTCCATTTGTGAGTTGCATTATAAGACCATGGATATGACCTAACCTTCATCACAAATTACCATAATTTCACATTCTTATTACCAATATCCCATATTCCTATATATTTTTATTTATTCCACTTCAGTGGTGTTCCTTTTTTGATTTATAGTGTAAGACCACATATTAGACCTGACCTTTCTCACAAAAAATTCTAATAATCCAAGTCATAATCAGAATTACATGTGTCAAATCTAAGATAAGATGTGATTGATTATGAAGTTACATGTCATTGACATGCTTCTCAGCTTGATTTAATGTGTTTTATGCTTACTTTATTTTGTTTCATTTTTATCTTCTTATTTTCTAATTGCATGTAAGAATCCAACCATTATTAAATTTTTCATACTTCCTATCTTGAATTAGTGTGATAAATTTAGACCAAATTTTGCCAATTTTATTTTTATCTTATACTTCCCCATGTGATTTAGTATGATTGAATGACTTATTTTTATTTTTATTTTTATACCATTTTTTATTTCACATGCTTTCCACTTTATTACATTACGTTTATACTTCCCAACGTGATTTAGTGTGATTTTACTTGTTTTAATTTGGTGCCAATTTTTGGTCTAAAAACAAACTTTTTACCATCTTGTTTTACCACCCTTTTTATTATTTATACTTAGTCATTTTCTTGTTATTACACAATTTCCCAATGTGAAATAGTGTGTGGTAAATTTTTTATTGATTATATTTTACCAAGTACTTTTTGCTTATTTTTTTAACCATGCATGTGTTCTACATAATGCTAAAAAATTCATATATTTCCCATAACATATACAACAAAAAACTAAATACATGTACTAGAAATAAATATGTCCAAGCATCAACAACCAAAACCATAATGCAAACATATACAATCAACAATACAAATCCCGAAATGAAACATCTCTATTTATATCATGAGTTTTAATACAAAATTTAACCATATATAATGCTCTAGCTTTATGGATAGGCTCCATCCTGCCCATCTCATGGCCTATCCAGGCTACCCATAGATGCTTCAGTCTGACTCCTCTAAATAGAATGCTATAAAGAGGCTATCTAATATCTTAGTCTTGATACCTACCCCTATAGATGAGCCACCTGAGCTTGTACTTGTACCAACTGGGCTAGGGTTGCTACATGTGTCACTCTCTCCTAAGCATCTACCTATCCCATCTATGTAATGGTAGATATATGCATATCTCTCTCCTTATCTAGGGATTTCCATGCTCATGCCTCTTTTTTACTCACCTCTATTGATGGTTGCATCATATCTCTATGTGATCATAATTGCCTCACAACCTCTCTAGCAAATCTAAACTAGTTTGTCTGAGTTGGGGTAGATGGTACCCTGGGATCCTCTAATGTAGTGGGACTGTATGATGTCAACACCTCATTTAGGATATCATGGAGTGATCCCTTCACTAAGAACCCCCATTTTGTATCCTCATCTTCTACCACACCTATAAACACCAAACTAGATAGATATCAAATCACTGATATATCTCAAAATCTATTTATTTTTAGTCTATCTTAAATAAACTTAATTTAACCATCTTTTATTACCTATCTATGTGTCAACCATTATTGTCTCACCATCTACACACTCATAAAACATGGTCTCCCCATTAGTGCATCATCTAATGACTTCATCAATAGGTCATCACTTAAAAACAAATCCTTGAGTCACCACTCATACTTATCTCAAGCTATACCTGAGTGGTCTCTCTATAGGTCAGTTTTGACTTGGCCCATCTAATGGGTCATCTAAGATGATGATAATCTTTGATCTCTCCTATTCCTACTACCTCCATCAATGCTGTATCCATGGTGTTTGATCCTCCTCCTATTATGGCGCTGAAGGTGGTACCTATGGTTTTCCTACCTCCACATCCATCTCCTCTTGCTCTATTACCTATTGTGCTTGACCAGTCCATGGTATCTCACAACATAGTCTAAGATATATCCTCATAACTGGTGGCCATAGTCCTCATCTCCCTTGTATCTCTCTCATATGCCAAGCCTAAAACATGGGTACCAATTAGACACTACCAAGTGAGGCAATCCCATCTACCTTGGTACACATGCCACTAGATATAAATCCATCCACCAAGTATAGTGTCCTATCACCTCTATCTATGGAAAATATGGTGCTACTATCTCTTAGCTAAGCCATATCATAGTGATGTGCCCATACAATTTCCATACAATATCCACTTGTCTTACCATCTATAGTGATAGTATATGGGGCATGACCCACACTACATGGTCTTATCTCCATCTCTGAACCCAAGGTAACCTTTAATCAATCACATGGGGTAACCCAACTAGCCAATACATGGAAAACCTCTCATATATCCATGTTTTTAATAATATAATTAGTTACACTGACTTTTACCCTCTAGACAACACTCCATACATGTCATACACAATCTTTACCTAGATGACAGATCCCAATTTATATCACACCCTCTACTCTAATATCATCTGGCTCAAGGTTATCAAAAATAATGTTACCTTATCCAACTTGTGACATAGTAACCATGTTGTCACAAGTCCTATCATAGCCTTTAAAATATCTAAAATCTAAGACATATATACATCAAACATGCTCACTCTCAATCTAGTATGTATCATATCTAAGCTCATCACCCATATATCTAGGGCTTTCCTCTCCTCATCACTATTTGGTACCCCCATGACCATGGGTGTACCTACTATAGGTAATCCTAGGATGACATGCACATCCTATAAGGTGATACCCACCTCTATGGTATCCCCCTTTACCTCCCAATTGAAGGTGTTAGTCAATCATTCCCAAGATCCCAAGAACATGACTAATAAATCTGAACTAAGTGGTATCCTACACATGTCTACTATGCCTCTTAGGCCTAATGATATCAATCTAGATCTATCCTCTATAGACAAGTGCTCCAATAATTATGGAAGCCATAATGCATCCACTAATCACCAAAATTTGAGATGCCCCTATAACAATAGAACACAAAAGATATATTAGATCCTCCATTTCATGTATAGCCAAAATACATTCTTTTCAAAATTTAACTAAAAACAAGCCTAATTTGCTTCAATTTATTCATTTTTAATCAATTTGACCTATTTTTAGCTGACTCAACCCTTCTAGCCCTCTATCAGTCATTTTAGGCCATTCTAACACTCTTTTAGCCTTTTGCATGTATTTTTTTACTATTTTGGTCCCTTGGTCAAACACTAATTTGACCAAAATTTCCTTATTTTTACCTATTTGAATTCTTAAACTAAGTCAACCTCTCTATCTTTCCCCTCTTAGTACTAAGTTATCACAATGGATTTTTTTACTAGGTCAGCAATAATTTACTAGGTTGGCAGTCTAGAAAACAAACTATGTTAGCACATACCTACTAGGTCGGTAGTGTGGATTGTACCAATTTTCAGCCTACTAGGTTGATTGAGTCGACCTAGTTGTTTTTACCTGCCAACCCCTTACATTTTGTGAAATAAATGCCTTTCAATAGTTATTTCCCCAAACCCTTCAAACCCATTTCCAAAAAAAGTTTTTCCTACCCTTAACAACCTTTTTTGGGTTCATTCTGATGTTTAAAAATGTATTAAATTACAAATTTCTAAAATACTTAATTTTAATATAATATTTAAAAACTAGCTCAAGATTCTTAGTTGCCTACTTGTAGTACACCCACTACTACTGATTAGGGTCCCTCTCATCTAGCCTATCATCTCCTTACTATCCTAGCTCATTTGGTCTTTTAGAGATCTTTTTACTCTCCTTCACAAGTCAAAAATACCAAATGACTTCCCTTTGACCTTATTTAGGTTTACTTTTCAAAAATTTTAATCTTTTAAATATTTTCCATTAGATTCCTTGTTTTGCCTATATCTTTGTTTCTACTAATCCATTTTCGAATCATAAAATGTTCTGAAATTGTGATGACATAGACAATATTTTTCACTATTATATGCTTATCTTCCACAACTTTTGATTTTTGGCTTTTTTGGCACTAACTTCTATAAATTTGCTAGATATTCTTCACATTGGACACTTGAACTTCTCTTTCAATCTACTTATTTATCAAAAACACTAAGGTAAGTAAAGGTATGTGCTTTTCAATTCTATCCTTTCATTTATCTTATTTTTTACTTACTGCAATTTACTTAGCATCAACATTATGTGTTATCATGTTTTATTCCTGAAGCACCATCTCATGTTGCACTTACATGACATGTGATGAGTTTTGAGTGGGGAATATGTATACACATAATATTTTCAAACTTTTATCACTTATTGACACTTTACATCTTACAAGAACCCATTGAGTCTCAATCTCTATAAGTGCATATCTTAAGGGGTGCACTGAGAAAGGGGTGGGTAGACTATTGGTACTTTACAATATTTTTGTCCTTTTGGCCACTTATTATCTACACACTTGTCTCATAAAACCATTAACTCTAAGTTTATTCTTCTCTATTGTACCCCTTCCAGTCATTTGCTACATTTTATCCTCCTATTCCTCACTTTAATCCTTTTTTGTCAGTTGGCTGTACTAGGTCGATTGGGTCAATCCTATATAATTTTAAGAAATTTTCACTTAGGAATTAGTTTGGCCTTTCGCTGACCTAGCTCATGACCTAGTGAATAATGGTCTAAAATTGTGCTAGGTCAACTATGTCAACCGTGTTGGCCAGAATTTTTGGAAGGGTTTAGGGTCAAATTTTCCTATATATTTAGGTTTATTTCACCATTATTTAGAGAAGAGAAGAATAAAAAAGATATATTATGCATATGTTTATTGACCATCCTACTTGAGAATTAAGCTTAGGACTTCATACTTTCTTTGGAGATATAGATCTTGTCTTACAGAGAAGTATTTTGGATGCATTGATAGGTTGTATAACCTAGAGTTGATTTGTCCTTGTCATCCTTACATACCACAATAACCTCTTGTGAAGCACCTTGGCCAAGGGAGAGATTGAGTCTCAGTGGGTTCATTTTCAAAGGTAAGTATTCCTAACTTTGTTTCTCCTTTGTAAGAGTAGATATATATCCATTTTTACTTATCTTTCATGTATTAGGATTTTGTATACATTAACATGAGCATATGTATTCTATGCATGTTTACTTTTATTGTTTCTGACCCCCACTTTGTATCACAAGATTTTGTGAATAGTATATTAGATTTTCTTTACTTGTTATTAGTTTAATGAGATATCAAAACATAGGACTCCCTTAGGGTTATTGCATGATTATGCTTGACTAGAGGCTTTGGAACCCTCTTTATCATGGTGTATTATGGCAAGAGATCTCCTAATCGGGTCTAGTGGATCCCCATATTGGTCATATTCCCACTTAAAAAATGTGTCTCCAATTGGAAGTTTATGGTATGTTGTATCTTCTCTAAGTTAGAATTGATTTATAAACATGATGCATTTCTGCTTGCATACATGCTCTATTCATGTCTTACTTATACCATATTTTTGAGATGTTTTGTTGGTTGTTCATCTGATTATGTTATATGATTCATATGTATTTTTATTCAAATATTCTCATCTATATAAACACATAATAAATCATTTATTGCTCTTATTTATTACTCATGGATTCAGGGATGTGTTTGGGTATTTAGCTAAATTTTGATATATCTTAGAAGTAATACCATTGCATTACTAGATACTTTGTGAGCATGGTTTTATTTTATATTGTGATACTATGCATGATGGTTATGGATAACTAAAATGGAAATATATACCCTAATCATGGAAAACTTAATTTAAATGTAAATATAAATAGCCTAGGAATAAGATACGAATAATCAAATATTAAGTGTAAATATAAAAAATAAATCAAGTGTAAGACTAAATACAAAAATTTGTAACTTAAGCACATGATATGGATAATCAATACTTGATTGTAAATAAAATAAAATAATCTTATGACAATCGAGAAATAAAAATGCCAAAATAAATAACAAAACAAATAAATAAAACAAACAAAATAAATGAACTGATAAAAACAAATAGACAAACAAAACATAAACAAATACAATGCAAACAAACTAACACTATACAAACAAATAAAAAAAGAATAAAAAACATAAACAACGAACTATATATAATCTATACAAATAAACAAATAGAACTGACAAAACAAATAAAATAAACAAACTATACAAATAAATAATAAAACACCAATAAACCAAAAAAAACAAAACACAAACAAAAGTAAATCATAAAATAATAACAAATAAAACACTAATAAACAAAATATAGACAAATAAACAAAACAAAAACTCAAATAAACACAAACAAAACAATAATAAATAAACAAAATGAAAAAACATGCAAAAAAACACTAATAAACAAAAATAAATAAAGAAACATGATATAAATAAAGATAGATAAAATAAATAGATGAACAAATAAAATAATACAATAAACAAAGTAAACAAAACAATCAAAACAACTAAATAAACTAAAACAAAGAAAAGTACAATAAATAAACTAATCTAAATACAAAAAATAAAACTAAGCTAAGCAAATAACAAGATACAAACAATGGTTAGTCATAATGTTAGTAAAAATAGAAAATAAATTGTTAATGAATGTGTAAAAGAGGTATTACTCTTGGCGATAAGGTGACCCCTAAGTTAGGTAGCATTAACATTGGTAAAACAACACAAGATCAATTGGCACAAGTTTGCTCCTAGGCTATAGGGAAATAACAAAACAACAAACATTACCCCTAGGCTCTAGGAGAAAATGAAACAAATAAACAAAATAGAGGGAATATAATAAAATGAATGGGTAGCCAAAATAAGTCTAGATGCATTAGGTAAGTGGATGCTACCTACATAGTTCCATGGACACAAGATCTAATGTGAACTTCTGGCCAAATGTAGTTCTTATAGGATATGGGATAGAAAAAAATGAATGATAAAAAATATAATTATCATGTAGATGAAAATAATAATGGTCTCGTAAAATGGTGAGTGCATGAGAAAATAAGAGATGACATTTCAAAATCATGAAAATGTCAACAAAAACAAGTTGTGCAAGTGTGAGAGTATGGTTTAGGATAAAAACACACTAAAATTTAAGATATGAGTATCCAAAAATGAGCATAATTGGTAATTCATAGTGTCTACTACATCAAAGGCTTGAAATGAGAATGAGCTCATAAAATGGCAAGGGTGTAAGTAATGGTTGCTCGTAAAATGATGAGAGTGTATAGATTAAGGCCAATAAAATGGGGAAACTAAATGACAAGTGATTACTCATGAAATTTTTAGGAGTCCTATTATAGATCAAATTTCACCCTAGAGAAATCAATCAAACCTTATCAAATTTGGGATAACATGGAACTATCTCTGAATATAGGGCATATTGATACAAGAATAGATCTCTAGATTATGGCCTAGATCTCTAGCTCCCTTGATCTATTTGCTTAGGCTCTCAACTACACAAGTCTAATCACTTATTGGAGTGAAAAGGGAGGAATCAAAGTGAAAGTAACCTATAATAATGGAGGTGATACACCAAATATATCTCCACAAACATACTTGAACTTACACTATGAAGGCAAATTACTAAAAGTAATCTCAACTCAATTTTAGTCTAGTAAAAGTGTTTTTATATGAACATAGATTTCCATGCATTTCTATTCACACTTCAAATACACCTAACAATCACTTACACTTCATGAGTCCTGTTAGAAGAAATATTACTTACATAATACATGCAAGAGCAAGATGGAATCAAGGAGAAACAATCATCACTTGTCATCCAAGTGGACTACTTGAAATACTTAGTCAAGAATTTTAGAGACTAAAATAGATTAAGAAATTTATTCAAAAGTGAAACAAGATGTCAAACTAGCAAGGCTTCACCATACAATTTGTGTATTGTTTACAATACTAAAATGGCTTCACTATATAGACCAATAGGAGAAGAGAGAGAAAGAGTGACAAAGAATGACATTATAGAGTTACAATACCAAGTGTCAAGTATTGAAGACCAGTTATATGCAAGAGGAGTTATAAAATAGATCATGAAGTTCTCTTAGAGTAGTGTCTATCTAAAATATAACATCCTCCTAAAGTTGGCATAGGGATACTTCATTGTCCTTATTGAAACTAATCTTCTTAACAAGGAGTACACTAACTGTCTAGAATTGCCTTGGAGGTCATTGACACATATGCACTAACTTGAGAATGTGGAAACAATATTTGTGCAGGTCATTATGCACCCCTCCAACTGATAATATTCTCTTTACCACTTGTAATTTACTTTCTTATAGTAACTCACTATCCCTCTAGGCCTAAAATCTCACACTTGTCATTGTAGTGAATTTCACATAATCAAGAGAGTTCATTGAAGAGATGTGAGACACACATTTAAAACTTATTCATCCTCTATTCTATCAAGTATATCTCAAGAAGACTCAAAACCACACTTCTCATATTCAACTTAGTAGTTACCTTACTTCTTACTATTATATCCAAGACTACCTACAATAATAAAATTAGAAGAGGAGTCTCCATACATGAATGAGGTGAGAATTGGGTCTAAGGAGTTATAACACATCTCCACATAGCTTCCACCATGTATTTCACCCTTCTATTCCTTTCTGCACCTTCAAATCACCTTAAATCTTATAGAAAATGTAGAATTTGACCCATCTATACAAGTAATGGTACAAAATAATTGAGTTATGTGGATCTTAAGAGAGTTCCAATTATATTCAAATCATTTTATAGGCCAATTTACCCCTTTTGGATACATTTATCTTCATGTATTTCTCATTGAGCTCCTATGAGGGTTTTAGGAGGGTATTGGGTAGTTTAGGTTCTTAGAAATGGTTCATAAAGGTTAGGTCCCTAACCTTTGAACCAATTCCAATAATTTAAATTAAATTAATCTTATCAACTCTATCTAAGTTCTCAAGAATCCCATGCATCTCATCTATATAGATGGGAGTGAAAGAAGTTGTCTCTCAGGTAGCTAGATATGCATTACTGGATACCCTTGAGATAAATTGAGGCCAAAATGGCCAATATAAGTTGTCCTCTAAAAAATAATTAGTCTCATAAAATATTCATTCTCCCATGAAATATATCACATTTCTTGGGAACATCACATGATCATATGAGTGAAGTTAGAATCCTAAGGTTCATGCCTAGTTCTAGGTCTCATAGGCATAAACTAGGTTTTCTGAGTATGTGACTACCTATGAGTGGTCACATTGACTATAGGAATTAATAAACACTTATTAATCTCAAATTCAATCCCAAACATCATCCCATAGTGCTTTAAGACCCTTTCATTCATACTTTTACCATCAATGCACTAGGTCTGTAAGTTGTGTTACTTGTGGGGTGTCTCAAGTCAATTAGCCTAATGGAAGTATTGAATATGTACCTAAATTCACATGAGATTAAATAATTATTATGATTATTATGTTAGTGAATTAATCACCTTTTAATATCTCTTTTTATAATTTCTTGGGCTTGAGGTAGCCATTTCATCATTCAAATAGACATCTCACATACCAACCACACATAGGCCTATGTGTGGATTCCTAGATTCAATAGGGATTAAAAACCTTTTCCAGACCTTAATATATTCATCCTTTCATATAATAATCACATGGAAGTGTGATACTATCACTTTAAAATTTATTTCTACATGGTCATTTCCATCTTACACCTTTGTCTACCAACCAAACTTAATCCACATTAAAACCTTCTTAGGAATAAACATTAGATCAATGCATCCTCATGATTGAGATATAGATGTTTTTAATTCATATTCCTAAACATGTATTTATAATGATATTAAAGGGCTCATATAGATACTTGGGTGACATGATTAAAGTGTGCATTCTCATATCTTACTCTGAAAAAATAGAGGTGGATATGGTGTTTGATATATAGCCCCATATTGGACTGTCACCCTTGAGATCTCTTCAATACAAACCTTCAATGGATAACCTAAAAAACCATGATATTAGGGTTTGAAAACAAGTGTATTAACCTTGAATTTCATCCACTCATAGAAGGATAAACTTTGTAACTATCAAAACACTATTCTTAGCTTTCATTGGTGTTCACTTCTAGCACAAGGGGATGATTCTGACTATATTTCATGGCCAAATGTGCCAAACTAGGTTGAAGTAAAAATGACATGGGTAGATATTATTTTAAAGTCTACATTTATTACTTATTTCACATAGACCAATCTCTAAAGTACAACTAGATGAGAAAAACTAAGCCATTGGGGTTTCATAAGTAGTTTGGAAGTATTAATACTATTAATGATTGTTTATAAAACACAAGACACTAATCATAAAAATATGACCATAAAATGAAATCTCATAGGGACCCCTAAAATTATCCAATTACACTAAATCCAACTCTTTTTCTCTAGTATGTACCAAATGAAAACCATTGACCCTTTCTGAGCTATCCAAGGGATCAATAAGAGAGAAGAGAAGGTTTTTCTCAATTTTGGATCTGTTAAAACCACATGAGCCTAAAAAGGACTTGTGGGTATTCCAATATACCTTATTGAAGCATTCACACCTGTATATGAGTCATCCTAATATGTACAAACATGTAAAATTGACCTTTTGAAGGTGATATTCTTCTATTTTTCATTGGACCTAAAATATTGCACTTTAAAAAACTTCCTTGATCCTTATATAACACTAAATACATTATATTTCTTCTTTAAACATTTTTAATTTTGATAAAAGCAATATAATTCCATAAAATGACCAAAAGGGTGGCCTAAAAGACCATTAAGAAAATAAGACAAATATGACAAAGTCTAAAACATGTTGTATGACCATCAATGTATGAATTGACCTAATTTAGGACCATGGTGACCACTTTCAAACCTATATGAACTTATGGAAAGTTTTAACATGTAAGGGTTGACCCAATTTGACATGGGGTAAAATTTTGGTCAAGATTTTGGTGATTTCTAGGGGTAACATGCTTGCTATGCCAAGTACCAATTGACTTGTCCTTACATTTGGAAATGGAGTCAATCATATGCTAAAATTGACACCTATATGCCTCTAAAAATACTCCAAACTCTTACCACCACACAAAAATAAATATACACACAAAACAAGACAACAAGACACACACACGTGCTATTTAAGCACTTAGGGAAAAAACACAAACAAATCACACCAAACAATGTGCCCAACACTCATGGAAAACACACACCTATCCTAATATATACAAGACCTCAAAACACTTGAGGTGAAGGACAATTTATTCTTTGTTTCAACTAGGGTCAAAGACAATATTTGTAGAATCATTACTACTCCATGAAAATAAACCATCATATGATGAATGTTTATTAATGAAAACTTGCTTATGAAGATAATCAAATGACTTACCATTTTTGGAGCTTATGCAAAATACATGTGTATCACTTATAACTCTCATGAACACTCCATATATATTTCCTAGAGGTTTGTTTATCTTTACATCTTTCTTGACCTTTATCATGTCCACTTGGCACTCCTCAATCTGATCATTGGGAGTCATGAAACCCTTCCCAACTTCAAATGTTTTTGAATCATGATATGTTTGTTGTTGGGAGTCATCAAGGCTGACTTCTAGTTTAAAAAAAACTTCATGGTCTACCAAATTAATTTTTTTCTTGGTAGAGACCCCATGCTCTTTGTGCTCATTAGGTACATGGTTGACTTCATCATCAGGTCTATATTAATTTTAAAGAGTTGTAGACTTACTTACCTCTTCAAACTTCTACACTATGACATTGAATTATTTCCACATATCATATAAATTTTCTTGAGGTTCATGGTCATAAATATTCTCTTCTTTGGCAAGTAGAACTAAATGCTCACTAGGACTATCATGCTCTATTACAGCTTGAATATTAACATCATCATCCATGTGCAAAAGGCAGTTTCCCTATGCAACCTATCTTAGAGTGTCATCAAAATTTGCCTCAAGATACCCATCACATTATTCATGGAGGATATATATACCAAGATATATTTCTTCCATATGCTCATATGGATCAAATCTATAGTGCTCAACTCCCCATTCATCAAGGTATAAGTTAGATATGCCATCAAGAGGTGTTATAGGTTCTTAATCACTAGGATGATCTTATTCATCACTGAGATTGAAATTCATGTTTGATGTATTAGGCACATATGGATCTATGTGAAATTTAGATAGAGTTTCAGATTTGATTGATAATATAGTACCATACCTAGTCTTAAATTCTATATAGGACCAATTAGAAGTCAAGTATCCTCCAATCTTAGCACTAAAATCTCTTGACAAGCAAAAGGAAAAGTAAGGTGGCACATCCATGACCATAACATCTTGAGAAATAGTGAAAGTAGGAAAATCATGAAGAATAAGTTGCAAACCTTTTATTATGCCAATTGTCTTGGGAACTAACCCATCCAGTTGTAATAATCTCTTGGAATGAGGCTCATACTTCAAATTCAACTTATCAGTTACTTTCTTGGGCATGACTAAAGTACTTTCTCTAATATCAATCAAATAATTATGAACCAAAGCATCTCCAATGATGATAGAGAGATAAAATGGAGGAGGTTTATTTACTTTCTCAGTTTTATTTGGCTATCCCTCACTATGGTTCAATGTGTTTGTAAAGATTTCCCCTTTCCCACTAGGTTACTTGGTTGCCATGCTGAGTTTGGACAATTATTCTTGGAGTAGGTCTACTTATCTAGGTATTTATAGTGTATCCCACATTGATACACTTACATGAGCCTTCTTTATCTGCTCTATAATATTAGTGAAAGAGACTCTAACCTTAGCTTGTCCACTAATAGGAATAGTGATACATATAACTTGAGAATTCTAAGGTGCGAAATAACTATTAGCATTCTAAATTATTTCATTTACTTGTGCATTTTGGATTGCGTTAGACATACCTTCTCCTTGGAGTGTTTTAAATCTCATTGATGGACCACTACCATCCCCTTGAATCTCTTCAATTGCCTTTCTCTTTGACCTTGTTTGTAGCTAAAGGACTTGAGCCTTTGCTTGATTATCCTTGGTAATTCACAAAACATGAGTCTTCTTGATGATAATTGACTAAATTAGGCTCCACTTGAGCACTCTCTCCATCATTCTCTCTTCCACTAGGTACCTCAGCTTTAGTCATGGCTAATATTATTCCCAAATGTGCTATAAAAGCTTGATTGAAGGAGTCATTGGCATAGGTACATGGATCACGAGGTTGATCCCATGGAGGTTAACCCTCATGCTATTGATCAATGTTGTTTTGAGTAGGCAATAATGTTTTTGAGGTGGAGGGAGCATTATGATTATAACCATTATATGATTTTGCTTTAACTAACTACCCTTAACCTTGAAGATGACTTTGAAAGGGTGGTCTATTACCTTTGATAGTTTAGATAGGAATAATTATGTTTATAGGATCTTTAGAAAGGTTTCCATTGATAATTTTGTATGATATTATTAAGATCTAAAATATCTTGATCAAGAGACTTTACTCTTTTTACCTCATTAGATTTACTTGATTGACTAGGGGCAACTTGCTTATGTTTTGGTGTAGGGATGTGAGCAAAAAAAAGTGTAGAGGTTTTTAAATCAGGGAATTGAGGCATAGGGGGTATTGGAAAAATATTACCATCCTAAATTAAATATCTATATTATATAATATCCACTTCATAGGCATTAGGTAATGTATCCCCTCTCATATATTATACCATCATAGAAATATCACTACCAAAAGCCTTAAAATAATAAAAGAAATCATGATGTGCAGTAGGTCTTACCAAGATTGGGATCCTATCCCATGTCTTCTAAAACCTTGTGTTGAAGTCTTGAAAATATTTTTTAGGTTCTCTCTTTATGTTGGTCAGCTTCTCAATAAATTAAAAGTTGTCACTCTTATCCTCAAAGCATCACCCAATTCATCCCATGTAGTGATAGAATTAGGAGCCAAAGTACCATACCAGTCAAGATCCTTCCCATTGAAAGAAATAGCCAAAATCATAATGGATAGATTTTCCTTAATGACAAAATGAATGTTTCATAAGTTGGTAATGCTTCTAATGAGTTCAATAGGAGTAATGATAGCCTCACCTGTGTATGAAGGGACACTTTTGAGGGATGATATGGGAGTGTCACCATAATAGGAAAGTCATAAAGGACTATATCCATTGAAAGAAATAAAATGTAGGTTCCTTACCATGATAGCTTTAAGATTTTTCAATATTGGGCCAATCAAAATCCTTATTATAGGCCTATGAGCAAGGTAGGATCTCTTTGGGTAAGGATGGGTGCTAGCAAATCTGTTTACTTTGACTGAATAATATGGAAGCTCTTAAAAATAAAAAGGAATGACTTTAGTATAAGATATTTTGTTTACCTTAGCCATGAAATAATTCACTATTTTGTAACCAAGAGTTAATTATTAGATTTGACAGATACTACAATAAGTAGACTATTATAGCCTCTTTGTTGTCAAGAACAACATCCAACTTAAACAACATTCCTAGACCAAGAGTCCCATCGGGTGTGCCAAAATTATTATAGCCCAAAATTTCACCCTAGAGAAATCAATTAGACCTTCTCAAATTTGAGATAACATGAAACTATCTCTGAATATAGGGTAGATTGCTATAAGAGATAGATCTCTAGATTATGGGCTAGCTCCCTTGATCTATCTATTTAGGATCTCAATTACACTGTGTTAATCACTTATTGGGTTGAAAAGGGAGGAATAAAAATGAAATTAACATATAATAATGGAGGTGATACACCAATTATATCTCCATAAACATACTTGAACTTGCACTATGAAGGTAGATTACTAAAATTGGTCTCAACTCAAGGTTTTTCTAGCAAAAGTGTTTCTACATGAAGGCAGATTGCCATTAATTTCTAAATGTGGATGAATATAAGGTTTGATCTTAGACACTAATAATATTATTCAAACTTAAAATACACCTAACAATCACTTACTTCATGATACTTGTTAGAAGATATATTACTTACATAATACATGCAAGAGCAAAATGGAATCAAGGAGAAATAATCCTCACTTGTCATCTAAGTGGACTACTTGACATAATTAGGTAAGAATTTTAGAGACTAAACTAGCTTAAAAACCTTACTCAAAGGTGAAACAAGATTTAAAAATAGTAGGGATTTTATAGAATAATTTTGGATTCTTTATAATGCCAAAATAGCTTCAATATATAGAGCAATAGGAGAAGAGAGAGAAAGAGTGACGTTGGAGAGTTACAATGCCAAGTTCCAAGTCTTAAAGACTAGTTAAAATGTACTTGAAGGAGTTAGAAAACAAATCATGAGGTTCTATTGGACAAGTTTCTATATGAAATAAAACATCATCCTAAATTTGGTGTAGGGATACTTCATTGTCCTTAAAACTACTTTTCTTGATGAAGAGTCCATTAACTATCTACAACTACCTTGGAGGTCATAAACACATATGCACTAACTTGAGAATGTAAAAACATGATTGGTTCAGGTTATTATACACCCATTCAACTAATAATCTTCTCTTTTCCTCTTGTTATTGACTTCCTTGTAGTAACTCACTAGCCCTTTAAGCCTAAAATCTCACACTTGTCACTAGGGTGACTTGCACATACTCATGATATTTCATTGCAAAGATGTGAGAAACATATTCAAAACTTCTTTGTCCTATGGTAAATCATGTAGACCTCAAGAAGACTCAACACCATATTTCTCATATTCAACTTGGTAGTTACCTTGTTTCTTACTATTTTATCCAAGATTGTTTGCAATAATCAGCTTAGTAGAGGAGTCTCCATACATTACTAAGGTGAGAATGGGGTTTGAGGAGTTAGAACATATTTACACACACATTCCACCATGGATTTCACTCATATCTTCTTTTCTGCACCTTTAAATCACCTCAAATCTTATATAAAACGTAGAATTTGACCCATCCATACAAGTGATGGTATAGAATAATTGAGTTGTGGGAGACTAAGAGAGTGACAAGTAGATACAAATCATTTTCCAAGCCAATTGACCCATTTAAAATGTATTTCTCTTCATCTCTTTCTCATCAGGCTCCTATGAGGTTTTTAGGTATTTTAGGTTCTTATCAATGGTTCATAAAGGTTAGGCCCTTAACCTTTAAACTAGTGACACTGATATCAAGTACATGAATTCCCTCCCCTAACTGATCAAAACCCCATGCATATAATTTGTACAGTTGGGAGTGAAAGAAGTTGTCTCTCATGTAGCTAGCTATGCATTCTAGACACCCCTGAGACAAATTAAGGTTAAAATGTCCAATCTAAGTTATCCTTTGCAAAATAATGAGTCTCATCAACCCTCCATTATCCCATGAAATCTCTAACATTTGTTGGTAATATTACATGATCATAGGAGTGA
Organism: Torreya grandis; assembly: GCA_037957365.1. NCBI lineage: Eukaryota > Viridiplantae > Streptophyta > Pinopsida > Cupressales > Taxaceae > Torreya > Torreya grandis. Next base: position 47,670 of record JARHVA010004708.1, read on the forward strand.
ATTTAGAAGCCTGAGGTTCATGCCTAGTTCTAGGCCTTATAGACATAAACTAGGTTTTCTAAGTATGTGACCACCTACAAGTGGTAACAGTGACTGTAAGACCTTATCAACACTTATTCACCTCAAATTAAATCTTAAAAATCATCCCATAGTTCCTTAAGACTCTTCTATTCAACCTTTTACCATCAATGTACTAGGTCTGCAAGTTGTATTACTTATGGGGTATCTTAGGTCAACTAGCCTAATGATAGTACTGACTATGTACCTACCTTCACATGAGATTCATTGAGTATTAGGATGCTTATTTTAGTGCTTGAATCACATTTTAGGAACTATGTGTATACTTTCTTGGGCTTGAGGTAGCCATTTCATCATTTAAATAGACATCTCACATACCAACCATACACATGACTATGTGTGCATTCCTAAATTCAATAGGGCTTAAGAACCATTGCCCAAACTTACTCTATTCATCCTTGCCTCTAATAATCACATGGAAGTGTGATATTATCACTTTGAGAGTAACTTTTACATGATCATTTCCATCTTACACCTCTGCCTACCAACTAAACTTAATCCATGTTGAAACCTTCTCAGGAACAAACATTGGATCAATACATCCTCATGATTTATATATATATATATATATATATATATATATTTCATTCCTCTTCCTAAATTTTTTTTGAGAATAAGATTAAAGGGATCATCTATAAATTTGGGGTGAAATGATTAGAGCATGCATTCTCATATCTTACTTTGAGAAAATAGAGGTGGCTATGGTGTTTGATATTTAGCCCCATATTGGACTGTCACCCTTGAGATCTCTTAAATAATAAACATTCAATGGATAATCTAACCAAACATGCTTTGAGGGGTTAAAAAAAAGTGTATTTACCTTGAATTTAAGCCACTCACATAAGGATAAACTTTGTAACTATCAAAACACTATTCTCAACTTTCATTGGTGTTCACTTCTAGCACAAGGGGATGATTTTGCCTATCTTCCATGGACATGCATGAAAAACCAGGTTGAATTAAACATTACATGGGTTGATATGCTCTTTATTTATCCATGTATTAATTGGTTCACATAGACCAATCTCCGAAGTACAACTAGATGATAAAAATTGAGCCATTGGGGTTACATAGGCAGTTTGGAGGTACCAATAATCTCAGTGATTATTAATAAGGCACAATACACCAATCATAAAACTATGAACATAAAATGGAAGATCATAGGGACCCTTAACATCCTCCAAGTTCACTCACTCCAACTCCTTTTCTCTAGTCCATACTAAATGAAAACTGTTGACCCTTTTTGAGTTGTTTAAGGGAGTGATACGAGAGAGGAGAAAGTTTTTATAAATTTTGGACTTTTTAAAACTAAATAATCCTAAAAATTATCAATGGGGATTCCAAGTTACCTTATTTAAGAATTCACACCTACAGATGAGTCACCCCAATTCATACAAACATATGAAATTAACCTTTTGAAGGTGATCTTCTATTTTATGTTGGACCTAAAATATTTCAATTTAAAAACCTTCCTTGATCCTTATCTAACATGAAATAAATTATATTTATTCTTGAAACATTTTTCATTTTGACAAAACCTATACAATTCCTTAAAATTAATAAAAGGGTGGCCTAAAAGGACATTAAGAAAAATGGAACAATATTACAAAGGTGAAAACATGTTGTATGACCTTCAAGGTATGTCTTGACCTCATTTAGGACCATGGTGACCATTTTAAAACCTAGAGGACTTTATAAAATTTTTGAACATGTAGGGGTTGACCCAATTTGACTTGGGTTAAAATTTTGGTCAACAAGTCCCAGAATCCTTAAGGCAAAAAAGTGGTCAAAATAGAAAGGAAGGTGCAACCTAGGTAAGTCAAGATACCCCATGTATCTAAGTGTTGCCTACATATTCGGTATGGACCTTAGGTTAGTGTAGTTTCCCTAAAAATGGGAGGAAAAATACCAAGTTGGTCTAGAAATGAAACTGAACAAATAAGATGGCCCTTTCTAGAAAAAAATGATGGCTTTATATCTTGCATGGAAATTCTAAGCCAATTTTCATGATTTTGTGATTTTTAGGATTTTTAAGGTCTTTTAAAAATGTATATGGGGTTTATAAACCATTTCAAATGTTTATGGAATTTTCTAGGCATCTCAACTTGATTGAGAATTACGAGATATAGAACGGTCCAACTCACAAAACAATGAGAGCATGGCTTAGGTTGCTCATAAAACAACAAGATAATTCAAAATTAAAATTATTGTAAAATGGTGAGAGGATGGTAAAGGGGTGACTGATCTGACCTCAATGTGAATCAAGCATACTTAGTCCCACAAGACCTCAAGTGACTATAGCTCCACCTACACAAAAGGAATTTGATTAAGTACCAACAAGTTCAAGTAGAGGAAAATGTCAAGGAAAATGGTAAGAGTAATGGAAAGGTGATGCAATAATTCATGGTAAGGGTGTTGCTCCTAATTTTACCATAGGTGGTTATAATTAAGAAGTAATAATAAAGGGTCAATATTACTAATTTGCACACATGTGGTTATACTTAGTAGCATGAGATGGGACATGTAAAAAAATGAAAGATGGAATTTCTAGGACCATTATCCTACTACTTTCATATACTTCCATTTAAACATTTAATTTTGAAACAATTGATAGAAATGAATCTACCATCAAACACTAAATGTACCTCAAGTACAAATGAATCAAAACCAAGGCCAAATATGATAGGTAGGGTGATTTAGAGGTCATTTTTGGGTGTCATAAAGTCCTAAGATCTCTAAAAACTAGTACAACACAAAATATCATTATGAGATATTTTTAACACATATTATAACTCATAAAATGGACATTGTATACTCCAGATACTAGTGGTTAAAGTTTAGATAAAAAGTGGTCAACATGTCTATTATGATGTGGATGCATGCATGAATACAAAATGGACCAATCAACATGTGACATGTGGTAGTGAAATCATAAAAGGGTGTTTGGTTTCCTCCTCTAGTATTCAACACTCATGTTTGGATAAATGGGTCCCACTATTTGTTTGCTAGAGACCCTCAACCAAGGTCAACATACTCTTTTTACAGAGGGGTGCCTTTGCCTCCATTACTTCATATTACCATTGTTATATTTTTGTATATATATGACTCTTTGTATTATGTCTGGTGCATGTGGGAATAATAATCCCATTATGGTAAACCAAATACCACATATTAATCTCTAAGTCACAATTATATGAATGCTAACTCAGACAAGTTTGAGACTATGATCCACATTGCTTGGGATTGAGCCTACATCTAGCTCAAGATAGATTTATACCAACTTAAAGACCAACATCATATCCTTTTCCATACAATATATTCTAAACTAAGCTTGAAGGATAAGCAAAAGGAGAGATAGATGTATCCTAATCCATGATTCGAATATCCACATAAATCCTATTTAAAGGCTTATAACCAGTCACCCCCATGAATGTAGGATTTTATCCCATAAAGAATACACTATTGAGATTTGAGGCTCAAACCTATGACCTTGGTTAGCAAAAGGTAAGGCTTGATCATTAGGACACAACCTTGAGTCAAATGTCTCAGTGACACATTTTCTAATTAAAGTGGATTCAGGTCATGATTAGAGGATATTTAGGAAGGATTCAAACCCCATTTTACAAAAGAAGGAGCTTACCATTAGACCATGAGCTAGGTAGTATTATATACATGCATGACTATATATTTGCAGATAGTCCCAAATGAAAAAGGATTACAATACACCTATTTTGTAAGGCCTTTGGGCCATGGGTGAATGTTGTCTATTTACAAGGATACTGACCTAATATGGGAATGGGATACATAGACCTGAGACTATGAGAAGCCAAAAGGGTCAGGATGTGCTTTAAACCCATGATCCCTCTCTTGCAAAAGGATAAGTCTTGTAATTTCACACAATGTATGTAATAGTGCATCTTGCTTGGTCTAATGGATGTGCTATTACATTCATTATGTAAAATGACAAGACCTATCCTTTTAAAAGAGAGGGATGGTGGGTTTAAAGCACACCCTAACCCCTTTGGAATATCACAAGATTAGGTCTATGTATCCCATTTCCATCATAGGTTTGTATCCTTACAAATAGACAATATCTGCCTATGGCCCAAAGGCCTTAAAAAATACATGCATTAACCTATAAGTAAATATATCCTTTGCCCATGGCCCAAAGGATTTAAAAAATATGTGTATTATAATCCTTTTTCATTTGGGACTATCTATAAATATATAGTCATACATGTACATAATACTACCTAGATCATGGTCTAGTGGCAAGCTCCTTTTGTAAAACAAGGTTCAAATCCTCCCCAAATCTCCTCCAATCATGACCTAAATCCATTTTAATTATAAAATGTGTCACTAAGACATTTGACTCAAGGATATGGCCTAATAGCCAAGCCTTACCTTTTGCTAATCGAGATCATAGGTTTGAGCCTCAAATCTTGATAGTGTATTCTTTAGGGGATAAAATCCCAAATTCACAAGGGTGAATGGTTATAAACCTTTAAATAAGATTTGTGTGGATATTAAAACTATGGATTAGGCCATGCCTATCTCTCCTTTTTCTTATCCTTCAAGCTTAATTTAGAAGATCCCTTGTGGAAAAGGATATGAGTTCAGTCTTTGAGTTGGCAAAAATTTATATTGAGTTGGATAGTAGGCTCGATCCTGAGTAATGTGAAACATAGTCTTGAGCTCACCTGAGCTAGCATGGATATAATTATGACTTGGAGATTAATACATGATATTTGATTTACCATAATGTGATTATTAGTCCCAGATGCAACTCACAAAATAAAAAGAGACATATATATACAAAAATGTTATAATGGTAATATGAAGTAACAGAGGCAAAGGCACCCCTTCATAAAAAGAGTGTGTCAACCATGGCTAAGGGTCACTAGCCAATAAATAAATGGGCCCATTTATCTAAAAATGAGTGTTGAAAACCATAGGTGAAAACCAAACACCTTTTTACCATTTCACTAACATGTGTCACATGTTGATTGGTCCACTTGGTAGTCATACATGCATCCACATCATAATAGACCTATTGACCATTTTTTATTTGAACTTTGACTATTAGTATCTAAAGCATATGACATCCATTTTATTCATTCTAATATACATTAGAAAGATCTCAGAATGATCTTCCATATTGTACTAATTTTGGGAGATCTTGGGAACTTATGATGCCCAAAAATGACCTCTATATCACACCACCCTAATTAGTCCCTTTTGGTCTCCAAAAGGAGAATAATCCATTGAATCTACTAAATGGCTCTTTGCATCACACCACAGTATAAAAAAAAGAATATAGAAAGTGAAGGTGTTATGAAGTTAAGATATGCAAATCAAATCCATTTGAAAAATACCAAGTTTATATTAGTGAAATAAGATGTTATAAAACTTCCCTACAAGAAATTAACTATCCAACTAAATACTGTAACCTGATTATGGAGAGTAAAACAAACTCTTTACCCATTCTATCAAAATGACCTATTACCCAAAATAGTCATAAAATTGATAGATTCTCTCAACCCCTGCACTTCATGAAGGCTAAGGTGTTCTCCTTGTTATATCAACATCAAATAAGGAAAAATAAGGTGTTGCATCAAAATGGTGTTATAGATCATCTAAGTACAAAGATGCCCTAATGAACTTACAAACAATTACAACATATGTATACTTGCATTTACAGACATTGCCCATTTATTGGTATTTGAAAGTACATCTACATGATGTGAATGAAAAACATACATATGAGTGTATAATAGTTTGTAATACAAACATTTCCCAAGATACAATGGGACTTAAACTTGTAAGATGTCAAGCATATATGAGTGCAACTAATTTTTCCATCCTAGGGTCATAACTGCACAATATACATCTGTTAAACCCCAGTGTTAACTTAGATAATTTCAAGAATAAGAGCTTATTTGCCAACTTACAAAATCTGAAAGTAACTATAAGACATCATAAATGTGAGGATAAAACTAATAATTTCAAACCTGTCTCAAAGTTTCCTCACTACCGATTGCTCCCTGATTCATACCTCCATACTCATCAAACTGAGTTAGTTTCCCAAAAATTCTATCATAATGGAAAATTGAATTAGGAGATAGCAAATTTTATTCAAAACACAAGATTATCAAAAATTCCTTTTTTGGATCCAATTGTTAAGAATTTACCTAAAAATAATGTTTTGAAGTGAAACTTAAGCATACTACTCAATACCATAGATATGCTTATGAAAACTATCTTGTTAAACCATTTTATCAATAAGGGTTGTTCCCTCTTCAATGTTTCCACAACTAAATAGGAGGTTTCATCTTATCAACTCTATCTTATTAAGATTAGATGATCCATTTTAATTTTCAAAAGGATTTAAAAATAATTCCTAATCAAGGCATATTTTACTTCCAAAACAACCCACACAAACCACACAAAGGATTCAAACCAAAATTATGTATACATAATTACGTTTGAAAATAACTTATAACTCTTTGAGAAATGTGAAGTGCAGACCTATTGAGTAATGGTTGGCATATTTTTTGGTGTTTAAACAACTTTTTGTTTGCTTCTTAAAACTCTTAACAAAATTTGTGAAGACATAAACCAACTTTTAAACAATTACAAACTCAAAATTCAAAGTGCAAAAACTTGTTCAATATCCTTAATAATGCCCTATTTGCCTTTTCCATATCTTTCCATAGAAATTGGTATTTTCACTTGTTCCTATAATTAAGGACATAAGATTTAAAAATATTATTAGTTATCCAAAAATAAAGGCTACACAACTGGTTATCATCACCAAAATATTGTGTCAAAACCAATATGAAATCAGATTTAGATCATACTTTATTCTACCTTATGTGTAAGAATGATAACATGATTACAAATAATTCCTCTTGGATGTACATCATTGGAAATTCCTTGTATTTTATCTGAATGCATCCCAAGAAATAAAGGTTAATCCTCTCTCAACACCATCTCACACCTTCAAGTGATAATTGCTTGTTCATCATCAAGATTGAACCTATAAGACTAGTGGTTTTAAAATCTTAGCTATTATAAGCTTGTCTTCTTTTAGTGGATTGGAACACCTTCTAACTCTCCTTTTCACTAGCCAATCCTACATATTCAAATCAAATAGAATAACAATACTAGAAATTTAATATCTAAAATCCAAAATGAAGTATATTAATAAATGAAGCAAATCTTGTATCAATTTGTTCTGATACCAAAATTTATCCGAAAACACTCTTTACCCCATAGGTAAATAAAACTATTTTTAATAATCAGATACTAAAAAATGTCAATTCCCTTAAGTATATATAATTTAATTAAAAATTAATGATATACGAAGGAAAGTTTGGAAAGTTGTAAATGACACAAAAAAGGAGTGTAAATCACGAAATGAGTTTACAAAGTTTTCTAATTACTTTCATTAATTTCTAGAATTCTACATCTAATTCTTTATACTTAAGGGATTCAAGATTTTTTAGTATCCAATTTCTAAAAAATATTTGATTTATCTAAGGGGTAAATATTATTTTTGGATCATGGGGTTAGGTAAAAGTAACTAACTGACGAAGGGCTAAGGGCATGGTAGAATGGTAAGGCAAGGAAAAAGGCAAGGGAAATTGTAAGGTAAAGGGAAAGGCACACTAAATTATTATGTTTTTCTTATTGATGTGGAGATGCACATCCTAATTAACATATGATACAACCAAAATAGAGAATGGACTATAATGGTAATAGTGTTGCACCCGAGTGATAAGGTAAGGTAAATGGTAGGGTATGAAACATCAACAAGGGCAAGGCAAAGTAAATGATTTTGTTGATCTTGATGATGTGGATATGATCATCCTAATCAACATATTATACCACTTAAATAATTAATCATTTAAATTTCTATCCCTCACCTCTTTTTAATAGCTACTCTATCAAGAACATATTGCTGATTTGGGCTCTAATAATGCTATTGTGATCTTCATAGGTCATATTTTATTTCTTCCAAACTTTCAAACAAGATGTATTCATAGCCTCTATAAAGTAAAGTGCAATCATGGATGGTAAATAAGATAAACATTGGCTAAAAGGTCTGATCTGGTAATGTAATATAGGTATTGAATGAATAAATAGATTATAATGGCTAGGAAACAAATGAAGATCAGGGTTTTTACGCACACACAATGTTGTTGATTTTGGATTTGACATAATTTTATTTGTGGCAAGGCTAAAGAATTATGAATATACTCTCGATATGACCACCATAATTTTCTATTATTTGGGCCTAAGAGATGCTACCATCGAATTATGCTGTATAATGGAAGTTGTATTAATGTTATCTTTGAAATGTATTCATTAAATAGTGAAGAACTGTTGTGCTCAATGATTGGCACCGCAAAGATGTTTTTAATAATAAAGTTGTCCCTATTGTCTTATAGTGGCTTTGATAAGGTTTCACTAAGGAATGTTGACATTTAAATTTGATTGTCTTTTAACACCTCAAACAAGGTTTCAATAAAAGATGTTGAGTTTGGAATTTGATTACCACCTATAACCTCTAAAAAGGTTTCATTATGAGATTTTTATTCTTCTCCATGAATTTGGTCTTGGTACTCTTGATATCTTATAACTAATATATCACCATGGATGAAGTTTAATAATGTGTGATTCTATTGGTCCCAATAAATACTTATGGGAGGTAGAATGCCAATATTGATAGCTAGGTTGGTTGGTGTTAATGACATGTAGAATGATAATGGAATGGAATGAGGAAACATAATCCTCATAGAAGATACTAGAAGAAATCATATCGATGCTAAAGTAATCATCCTCAAAAACTATGAAAGGATCATAAATATATTCAAATTGATCTACAAGGCATGTGTAACTAATGTTGTAATAGCCATGAATGTATTTTGATTCTAAAGCTGAGTCTAACTCAAGGGACTCTAAATTTGATGTTAAGACTAACATTCATTCTTCTTTTGATGCTAAATATGACATCAGTTCAAAAATAGAACCTAAATTTGATGTCGATTCTTCATTTGGTATGGTAAAAAAGATACTATGTTGAATGTTTAGTATTGGATGAGTAATGGCCTTTGGTTGAATAATGGGGTCTTTAAAAATGGGCTCAACTAATAAGGACTCCACAAAGATTGGCTTGTCAAAGTAAGTCTTTTCAATAAAATGGAAATGGTCAACATGTAACTCCATAGAGTCTAGGTTGTCAAAGTGAGTCTCCTTAAAAATAGGGAAATGGTTGAATATGATTTTCTCAAAGGCAGTTATAATCATTAGGGGGTGACTCAACAAATAATGGCTTGTCAAAGTGAGATTCCTCAACCAAAGGGAAAGGGTCAAGATGCAACTCCACAGAGACTGACTTATCAAAGTGAGGCTCTTAAAATAAAGGGAAAGGTTTAAATGGTAATTGAACATAGGTTAAATCATAACAAATAGGTGTTTCAATAAAAACATGATGGATTGGTTAGTTCTCTTGGCTTTAGCTAACACTTAGTTGTAAAACTTCAGATTTAGACACATGTTATTATTTAAATGATGGCTCTTGGAGAAGTAATGATTGGCTATATTATTGTTTTAAGACTAAATTAGATTTTCTAAAGTGGGTTAAGGTTAGAAATGGATGAATAATGATGTGTGATTCAATAATTATCTCTTTGTAAATAGCCTCATCTAAGATGGCTCAATAAAGACTAGCTGTAAGTGCAGGATGGCAACTATACTCTATCTAGTCACAATTATACAACCTTTTTGGGATAATGAGATACCATATTTGGAAGGGATTGGGATGGTAATGAATGGGAACAATGAAACTTGGTTTGCTAACATAGGCCAAAGGATAAGGGCCTAGAATGCTAATCCTTGGGTACTGTAGAGCTTGGTTTCTAACATAGGCTAAAGGATGAGGGCTTAGAATGGTAATTGTTGGGCACTATAGAGATTAGTTTCTAACATAGGCCAAAGGATGAGGGCCTAGAATAGTAATCATTGGGAACTACAGAGCTTGGTTGATAATGTAGGATAAAAGATGAGGGATTTGAATGGTAATCCTCAGGTACTGTGGAGCTTGTTTTCTAATGCAGGCTAAAGGATAAGGGCCTAGAATGGTAATCCTTGGGTGCTATGGAGTTTGGTTGCTAATGCAGGTTAAATGATGAGGGCCTAAAATGGTAATCCTTGGGAACTATAGAGTTTGGTTGTTGATACAAGCCAAAAGATGAGGGCCTCAGATGGTAATCCTTGGGCACTATAGAGCTTGGTTGTTAATACAAGCTAAAATAGGAGGGCTTGGATAAGAAGGTAGTGTTACCAAATACTATGCTAATCGGTCATGCCTCTTTTCAACATATGGAATGTTATAAGATGGATAGGGATCCATTTCATAATCTACATCACCATATGAATCTTCAATAAAAGGGTCATTAGGCATAAAGTTCTCATTGTCCATATTATACATGGTCCCTTTATGTGTGTAACGAGGCATGTTTAGATCTATAGATAGGTCTCTCAAAAAGTAAAGGGTCTAAAGGTAACAAACAATTGAGGTCTCAAAATAAATAAACTTTGACTTTGTAAAATAGGCACAAAGGGTAAAACAATTAGACTATGCAAAAGGTAAAACAAAAAAAAATTGAAATCGATCTTACAAATGATACTAATTTGATTAAAGGTGGTTATATTTATTGGAAAAAGTAACATACAATCTCAAAAATCATTAATGGATAAGGTAATGATTTTCCCAAATGTGATTAGAATCACTGACAATAGTGTCTAGACAAAGTAAAATAATTATGAACTAGGATCAAAAGATAACAATAATTTATCCAATGGTAATTATAATCATTAGTGTGAAAAATAAGTCTAGACTTGGAAACAAAAAACTCAAACAAACAAAAAAAAACTAAGGTAATCATCTCAGATAACACTCAGTAATTGGCTCACTAAGACCTGATATTTGAATCACAAAAGACCTTTTAGAATAATAGAACAAGGAAACTTGGAATAAGGCACAACAAACTTCAAACAAGGCATGTGATAACAACTTGGCTCAAAATAAATATACAAACAAGGCATAAGACAAACAACAATCACTAGGTCTAGGCAAGGGATATTTTAGATCAAATGAAAAACCAACCCAAGTAACACAATCCAAACACAAAAGGTAGACAACATAAATTCAAATTAGATGAGGCTTTGGTGTAAACCTGATTAATTTAAGATTTACACTTCAAAAGGTTGAGTTTTAGATATAATGTAAAAAGACTTGAATGTTATAAGGTAAAAGAGCTAGGCTAAAATGGGTAGCGTAATTTCATATTTGAAATAAGAGAGGTATAAAAATGGATTTGAAATTGGTTTCAAAATTGATAAGAAATTAGAATAATTTAGGTAGTGCAACAATTCTCCTTCAAACAATTGACATGATAATGGTTTTAGACTAAAAAATACAAGGCAAATGTTTGAGATGAAATGAGCAGCATAATGATACCCTGTTTAAATAAGTGACACACAAATGGTTTTCGGAATGAATCTCTAAGGCAAAAAAGTGTGACACAACACGAATAAAGTAACACCTCTTAGGTTGAAGGGGTGTGAAAATAACATGATATTTTTGAACTTGTTTTGATGCGATAATACAAACAAATAATTTTAGTCTAAAAACATACATGTAAATCAAATAAAATATAATTATTACTAATGACTCATCTTATCGATAAAAATAACATGAGTGTGTGTAACTTCTACCAAAGTTTCCATCGATATACCAATGCTTATGAGGAGTTAAGTGCTAATCCAAAAATTAAAGTACACATGTAGGTAGAGATTTTATGCCCCCTCTATCTCTCAAGTAGTGATATGTGGCATAAACTTAGAGTGAGAACACTCAACATTTGGCAATAAATTCTATGCCAAGTGGGGTTAACTAAAATCTATAAATCTTGAACTCACTAAATCATCCCAAGTATGGCTAACACAAGGGTGTAATCATGTTAATTGGGTTCATACCTACTAACTTACTATGTAATGTCTATTATTTTTCATAACAACTCTAGCCATATACTACTTAAATAGAGTCTAATGTTTAGCAAGACATGATCTAGATTTTTGTTAGGATCAAAGAGACTATCTGCTCAGCCCCTTGGTAATCCTAATATCACATAGCCAATTTATATACCCCATGATGGAGTGGGGTTGGTATGATGTTGGGAGATGAAGCCATAGGTCAATTCACCCCTAGATAATTTAGTACGGAGAAATGGGCTCCTACCCACAAGCTAAATGTAATAAAATAAATTAGAAGTACTTTATAAGTCATTTCTAGGTCACCCAAGTCACTTGAAGCTTAGGGAGAACATACGTGACATTCTCTATGATAAGACCAAACAAACAAAGCAATTAACTAAGCACTTTTGGTTAATCGAGTTCCCTAAAAGGGATATGGGAGAGCATACACATAATAATTTATAATTTAACACACATACAAATCTAACTAAGAACTTTGAATTTTAGCTCATAACAAAAATAAACATAAAGTGAAAAATCTCTTAAGATCTCTAACTAAAATGTATGTTCCTTTTAATAGCACCAAATCGAAGTGTGATTGAAATTTTGGCCCCTTGGCCTTGTTTTCACTTGTAAAAAATTCAAAAACTAAAAGGAAAGTGTGATTAAGTGGATTTTTAGCACCAAAATAAAATATGAAAATGGCCTTTTGGGATGCAATAGTTTCTCCTAGCTTGATAAAACCTATAAAAACTTGTTATAAGTTTCAAATGTGGTATTTGGAAAGTGAAACCTACAATAAACAAGTTAGATTGGAAAATAAATTAGCATTTTTGTATATTCTATTTTATGAAAATTACATGCAATATAAAGGAAAAATAACTGCATAATCTAAAAATTCATGATGAAACACATGGTTTTTAAAAAAATCATAAAAAATGGAGTCTAAATGACCCAAATGAGCCTCCTAAAGTTGGGCAATTTTCACACAAGTGAAGTCATCATTTAGCAGTCAGGAAAAGTTGCCATTTTTTGCAAAATCAGCGTTTCATATAAGTGAAGCCACTAACTAGCAAAAAAAGTGCAAATTAACCATTTTTACCATTTAAAGGTGATATTTATTCATAAATAATATTGTAAACAAAAATGATAGTGGAGAAGCTATTGTTACATAGGGAAAAGCCACCAATTACTCAAAAAATAGAATGACATATATTTTAAGGCTAAAACTCTAAGCTTGAATAATTACATGCAATTATTAGAAAAACTAGGGTTAGCATATGATTCTCCTTGGCTATATGGTATGTGTGGTCCCACCAAGCATGCCATTATGTACCTTAGGTGTTCTAAGAGTAAACAATATGTAGATTAGTCCTTTGTTAGTCAAAATGAGAAAAAATCAAGCATAATAATACACTAGGACTAAACACTCTTACCTAAGAACCAGGGAGAGCATAACACAATAAGCAAGACAAAAAAATAGAGATAAATATAATATAAATTTCTTACCTCTTTTATTGAATTTTATGTTTAATTTTTGGAATTAAGATGTTCAAGCTTATAATATGATAATTTGAGTCTTTTAGCAATACTCTTCCATGGTGGTAACGTCTCTCCAATAGTCACTTGTGGCTTGGTGTGAAGCTTGGCATAAATTGGGCATTATGACACTACTACCAAAATCTTTAAAAAGTATTCTAGTATAATAACCTTACACACCAATTTTTTTTATAATATGGTGTGGTCACTTGTATTTATAGATCTAATAACTAACTCTAACCCTAGGGAGGTTAGGTTAAATTCTAACTTGGGTCGAGTCTAAATTAACATATAAGTTGAGTCAATCTAACCCAAGGTTGGGTCAAAGCACTCATAAAGTTTTGACACCTTAGTTTCAAATATTTGTGAGGCATGACAACTCACTTTAGATATTTTTGAGGTTGCCTCATAATTTTGGAATATTTAGGAAATAATAAATCACTTTATTAGCTCTTTTGTCCTTTGACTTCATATTTGGCCAAAAATTTCTTTTTTGGTAAAATAAATTCACTAATTTAATTTAGAATTTTTATTTTGGAAAGTTAATTAATATTTTTATTGTAATTAATATTAATTAGTGTTTTTTTGCATTTGGTAATTGTTTTAATTTTTTTCAATGAATAGCTCAATAGGCCAAAAGTGTCAAATAACTATATCATAATTTGACTAGGGTTAGAACTGAACTAGGTTTTTGGTACATACAGGGTAATATGTTGAAAAAGTTAACCTCATCACATTTTTGGGCAATTAAATCCCTTATGTAGATGAATTTGGGCAATTTAGGTGATTTTTAGAATTAAATTGTGGCATTTACTTGAAATTGAGTTGAACCCTAATTTAAGCATGAAATTGGCCAAAACTAAGTGTCTACAATAATAGGCATGTGTACATACATATGTAAGCTCAAACATGATAGTGTAGAGTGATCATTGAATCATATAAATTATATATATCAAAATTATAGAAGATGGATTCCTCTAATGCCTTGATGATTTGAGAAGAGGGAAGGCCCAACACCCATAAGTATATCATGTATTTGTGTATGCATATGTATGAGTAAATGATATGCTTGTCCTAAACATGGAACTAACACATGAATGCCAAGGAGCCAATAGAACATGTAAATTCAAAAAGTGTTTCTATATTTTTAATTTTTTTAATTTTTTTTTGGCATTTTGTGAAGGATACAAGATCCTATGATCTCCTCTAAAGTATTATCATAGGTATCTCCCCACTTGGAACCTAGTGCAAGAAACTAGTAGTATTACCAAGGAGCCTGTATAAGTATAATATCTATCATTTTAGTATCTTTGATGCTCGATGTATGTATAATAGGAGTCTAGGGTTGTGAAGTACCAATAGAAGGAATGTGGGTTCTTGGAACCCATTTTTGTGTATTCTATGGTTTCTTTAGAATAACAATACTGGGAACATGTTTATGTTCTCTAGATATTTGAATATGGTTTGTAGAAGATGAGGATTATTTAGAACCCACTGTTTATCTATGATGTAAAGGTTTCTCAAGTACTATCTACCTAATAAAGGGGATTGCTTGCTTTTACCCTTTTGTGATGGATTAACCTTGATAGGTTTGATACTTAACTACTTGGGTATGAATTTCTCTTGTTCAAGAGGATGCCCATAGGGAATATCATAAATTTTAATTACTTGATTGGCATGAATTTAATTAACACACCCATGCATTATATAAGGTATTATTCAAAGAGCATGTATCCAAGATCATCCAAATAACATGTCAAAGACACATGTATAAGGTATAACTGATAAAGTAGTAACCACATGTGCAGGACCAACCTATAAAGGTAGATCAATCTCACCAAAATCCTTTTAAGAGGTCCCATCAAATGATTTGATTGATCTAGTAGAGGGGTGTAAGTCATGATGAGTATAACACAAATGTGTAAGTAATGTCATGGTGCAAACATTTTCACTTTCACCATTATCAATCATAACATTTTGTATGGGGTGATTATCAAGGTATGCTCAAATGAATAAGGAATGAATATCATAGTTATCATCCTTAATTTCACTATCATTGAAGGAAATAATAGGTTTTTGAACCATAAGAGGTATATGTCTTGTGTAATTACTAATGAACCCATATAGTGGGTGTCCACAATATGATGGAGGAGGATGTGCATTATATGCAATTTTAACTTTTGGTTTCTTTTTGGAATGGTCTTGCAAAGGATAGTTAAATATTTTATATTTATGGTGATCACCAAGTTGTGAACTTGATCCCTTTAGAGGATCATCAAATGTAATTTGTTGGTCATCGATGAGGTCCCAGATATAATGATTTATATTAAAACATATATTTATAGAATGTCTAGGGTCTTGATGATAGTCACAATAAGAATTTTCATCATATCTTTTGTGTAGAGGTCTATTTACATCAACCTATTTAGGAGGATGAAAACATATAAGATGACACTCTAGAAAACATGGGAGTAATGAAGCGAGAGGCTTAGATAAACATGTAAATTGTTTCCTTAGTGCATTAGATAGGATAATTCTAGTAGGATTTTTTGAAATTGTGTTAACCATAGTGGCTATCTCATTTTTAGGTTCAGAGGGTTTTATCTTATAGCTTGGTTTAATTGTAAAATTTTCACTAGTTTTAGATGCATCTGGTGTGTTTTCTACATACTTGAGCTTATTCAATGACATAAGTTTCATTTCATGGTCCTGTACAACATGGCATAAGTCATCATAATATTAATTTAAAAAAAAAAAGAATGGACTCATCTAAAGGAGTAAGAAAACTTTGCTTCAATATGTGTTGAAAATCTTTGTCTACCATAGGATTGGTCATTTTAACTAGCATTGTATTGTATCTCAAGACATATTCATTGATTGGTTCATTGGTTCCTTATTTGATCCTCGTAATTTGAGCATAGGAAACCTTTTAGATAATGCTAATAGAAAAGTGTGTCAAAAATTTATCTCCAAGAGGTTTGAATGCTTTCATGGATTGGAGAGGTAAGTCATAAAACCACCTCAAATCATAGTCCTTAAGGCTCCTTAGAAATATTTTGGTCAAAAGTTGTCATTTAAACCATAATCAAGGCATGCAATGTAAAAGGTTTGAAGATGTTGTTTAGGATCACCCTTGCCATCATAAAATGTGAACTTAGGTGCGATAAATATAGTTGGAAAATGATGCAAAGAGATCTCAAGTGCAAGAGGGTTATGCAACACATCTTGTCAATCTATGGCATGTGAATAATTTGAAGTTTTTTGTTCAATGTTTGTAAACTTATCCTACAAGGTTTTTAAAACTTGTAATTTGGGTAGTCACCACAAGGGCTAGAAATATGTTGAGTAGTAATAGGCACTGAAACCAATATTTGTGTTGAAATAATAGGTAAGTTTCTAATAGATGTATCATTAGTAGTTTCAGGGACCAAAGGTTGGAACACATAATCCATGCCTCCATTAGATGTATTAAGTTGTAGTGTGTTCAAGGGGATGGATGTATCCACTTAAAATTTTTTCATTTTTAGCTTCAAGTATAGGTTTTAATATTTTGTCAAGAACTTCAGGGTTTTTTCGAATGTGTTCATGAAACATTGCAATTACATGCACTTGGTCTTTATCTACTTGGTCATTTTCACCTATTTTTAGATTTTCATTATCAGAATCTTCTTCTATGATAATGATATCATAATTTTTTTAACCATATTTTTAGCCCTAATTTGGATGTGTATCCTAATTTAGTGGTTACAGTTAAGGATATAGAAATGATAGGACACAAAGGTGAATATCATCTCTACAATATGCCAATAAATGTGCTAAACTTAGATGTACCATATGCTAATTTTTTTATGATAAGATCAACTATTAATTTAAAATATAGACATGATAGATATATAAATGACATAAAAGTAAGTAATTATTTGTTTTTGATGCTACTATAGTTTTGGATATGATACAAGAAAGAAGCAAGAAGGAGGTTAATTTTGGATCAATTGTCAGATTCTAGATCTAGTGGCTCTTGCTCTCAGTTGCATCAACCTAAGACAAATGCATTGATGCTAGTGTCCAAAATTTATGATAGTGTCTAATATGAAATAATCATTTAAATAGGATGCTACCACCTAGATGCTTCTAGGTTTTTATTCACCTTTTCTCTAGTACATTTAAATATGGGTAATGGACTCTCACTTTTGGTGAAATGGAAAAACCTTAACTTTGCATCTTTAATGTGACCTTGAGAAAAATGGGTTAGTTGGAAAATGGTGTTGAGTTGACATACAATTACCCCATTGCCAAAGGGCAATACCTACATAGCCAATACTCTCAAGAGAGTGTCTTAGACTCATGTAGTTCTCCCCTACATGTTGGATTATGTGTGATTCATGAAAATGTTTAAATCAAGTACAATAGTGACCTAAATGTTTAACCCTAAATTAGATGTGGATCCTATTTTATTGGTTAGGGTTAAGGATATATAAATGATGGGGCACAAGGGTGAATATTAGATCTATAATAGTCTAATTAATATGCTAAACTCAGATATACCATATGTTGAATTTATCATACTGAGATAATCTATTAATGGAAAGTAAAATTATTCTAGATATACAAATGACATAAAAGAATGTAGTTAACTATTTATGATGTTAATATAATGTTGGATCTGATATAGGTAGGAAGCAAGATGGAAGATAATTCTAGATCAATTTTTAGATTCTAAATCTAGTGCCTTTGGCTCTCTAGATAGTTGTGTCATCTTGGGAATGTTGCATAGATGCTAGTGTTTGAGCTCAATGCTAGTGTCTAGTATGGAATAATAACTCAAATAGGATGTGACCACTTAGATGCTTCTAAGTTTGGCTTTGCCTTCATTCTAATGCATTTATATTTGGGTCATAGATTATCACTCTTAGTGAAAGGGTAAAACCCTAACTTTTCATCTTTAATGTGACCTTGTGAAAAATGGGTTAGTGAGCACATGATGTCGAGCTAACCCACAATGACCACACTATCAAAGGTCACTATCTACATAGCCAATACTCTAGAAGAGGGCTTCAAACTCATGTAGTTCTTCCCTATGTGTTATCTTGTGTGTGAATAATGTAATGTGTAAAATAAGTACAATAATGACTTTAATACTACTCCTTTAGTACTTCAGACCTATAATTAGGATGTTCCTTTGAATGATATAAGAATAGGTAAAAATATGAAAGTTTTAGGTAACTTGAGTGATTCTTGAGTGCTCTTTTGGTTTGATTACTAGGTTTCATAGGTGAAGAATGAATGAGGGTTGATATTGTATTGATACCAATCCTATCAAGAGATAACTCACATTAAATCACTTAAGATGACCATTATAATATGTTTAATTTGAAAATTAGGTGACTTTAGGGCAATGGACACTTGCGTCAGGCCATGATAGTAATGTTGATGCTACTATCTAACCCAAAAATTAGTGTTTAAGTAGAAGGAGAGTAGGGTCAAGCTCAAAACTTGCATAGGTGTAAGATAATTGCATTTTAAGAATTCTAGTAAATATGGGATGTCTATATCATCAATATAAGGTTGGTTGGACTAAGAGATAGGCCAAAGGGTATAAGATAAATTAGATGTGAGGCTTTTAGAATCAAGGCATGTGTAAAACTAAGAGGAGAAACCAAGGTTATGAGTTTTTCAAGTGTACAAGACTGAGGTGTGACATAAGCACATAATATCATCTACATTTCCTCCATTTAATATCATAATGAAATTTCTAGTTTAAAAGAAAGGAATAAGTACCTGATTATATATATATATGTGTGTGTGTATATATATATGTGTATATATATATATATATATGTATATATACATATATATATATATATATATATATACATACATATATATATATATATATATACATATATATACATATATATATACATATATATATATATATATATATATATACATAGATATACATATATATATACATATATATACATATACATATATATACATATATATATACATATATATATATATACATATATATATATATATATATATATATATATATATATATATACATATATATATATATACACACACACATATATACACACACACACACACACACACATATATATATATATAGATATACATACATATATATATATATACATAAGGGGTGTGTGTGTGTGTGTGTGTGTGTGTGTGTATGTATATATATATATATATACATATATATATATATATACATATATATACATATACATATATATACATATATATATACATATACATATACATACACACACACACACACACACACACACACACACACACACACACACACACACACACACACACACACACCTTATGTTTGCTTGAGTTGAATTTGAGTTATTTGATGGAACTAGGTTTGAGTAATTTTTTAGTGACCAACCTATAACCAAGAGCATGTTACAGTGTATAATCAGTGCATATAATATGACTCAAAAGTACTTGAAATGGATTGAAATTCAAATATCAAGGTTTAGGAATACACCTATTTTTCGATGTAACCACCTTGCATATTGGTAATTTATTTTTACAAAAGATGTGTCATTATAAGGATCTAAAATTGAGATTAGGATAAATATATTTAATTATTTTAAAATCTGTATATCTAAGGGGAGAGAGGGGCACATGCCCCTAACTTTAGAAAAAAAGTGAGTTGCCACTTGGCAGTTAAGATTAGGTCAACCATGTAACCCAATGATACTTGTAACCTGGTGAGTTGGATGATCAAGTCCAAACTAAGAAATTTGAAATATTGAGTGATTTATTCACCTCAACCATACCAAAAGTTAAACCAACTACTACAATAGATTGGCTTGCTAAAGTTCATAAAAGTCTATTAGGTATTAGTAAGTGCAATAGTTTTAGAATATGAATTTGACTTGGATTTTGAAATATTAGGCACATGTTGCATAACATATACACCTTAGATTTTTCTCATGTTGAAATATTTGTAATAATGGTACCATTCATAAAATTCTACCACAAATGTGTATCATAATAAGATAACTATGTGTTTTGGCCAATTTGGAAAATTGTGTAAGTGTGGAAGACATGATTCTAAATCATTCCCCCACTATATATGGAGAAATATAAAACTAATATAAGTATCAATGTATAGGACATGTTTACAAAACATGCCCCCACTATAAACTAGAGATGTTAAAAATTGAGTAAGTGTGGAGAACATGCTTCCAAACTATACCCCCACTAAATCTATGACTTATAAGTACCATAATGAATGAATATGGAGAACATGCTTCCAAAGCATACCCCCAATGTAATAAAAAATTATGAATGTGTGCAATCCATGTACATATGACATGCCCCCACCGAATATACAAATTGGTGTAAGTTCCATACACTATGTGAGTGTGGAGAAAATGCTTCTAAAGCATGCCCCCACTATAATCTAAAAATCATGAATGTGTGGATCCCCCATTAATATTCCCCCCTTTGAGGTGAGAGAAAGATAATACTTGGTATTTATCTCACCTCAAAAGGGTAATACAACTATAAATATGTGAATGTAATCATGTAGTATATAGAAGGAAATATGTCTAAGTAGATGTAACATTGAAGCACATAGGACCAATGTGATCACATGTAAGCCTAAGATGCATGATAAAGAACATGGAAATTTTCAGATATTAACAATACAAGCTGAGCAAACAAACAAACACACACATAAGAGCACATAAAAACAAGTCAAAAGGCAATGGTCCATTGAGACCACAAAGAAGGGGCATATTCAAATTCCACGAAATTGAATGGACATGACTTAGTCAAATGTCCATAAAGGTAAATAATGACATATTCAAATTTTCATATAATGCAATGACATATTCAAATGTCTAAGAAGGCAATCATAGGCATAGGGCTGCATATAATGGAACATACTCAAATGCTCAAAAAATCAAGACAATAACAAGCAAAACACTCAAGGAAGTGTGCAAAGGAAAAACATAAGCAACCAACATAAACATGTCATAGTGGCCCATGGATCAAATGTGTTAGCAAAAAATGTCAAGTACATATCATATTAAGTACCCTCTATAATATATAATCATGGATAATAGGCATGTGTAAGTATATATGTAAGCTCAAAAATGATAGTAAAGAGTGATGATCAAATCATATAGCCTATATTTATTAAGATCATAGAATATGGATGCACCCAAAATCTTAATGACATGAGTAGAGGTAAGGCCCAATAGCCATAAGTGTATCATGTATATGTGTATGCCTATGTTTAACCTAATTTGGATGTGGATCCTATTTCAGTGGTTAGGGTTAAAGATATAAAAATGATAGGGCACAAGGGTGAATATCATATCTACAATAGGCCAATTAATGTGCTAAACTTAGATGTATCATATATTGAATTTATTATGCTAAGATAAGTTATTAATGGAATGTACATCTATGATTGATATATAAATTATATAAAATAGATTACTTAGTTGTTTCTTATGATAATACCATATTGGATCTAATATAGGTGGGAATTAGGTAGGAAGATAATTCTAGATCAATTATCAAATTTTAGATCTAGTGGCTTTGGCTTTTTCGATAGTTGTGTCATCTTGAGATAATTGCATCGACACTAGTGTCTCAGTTCAATGTTAGTGTCCCATATGAAATACTTAATGAAATAGGATGTGACCACCTAGATGCTTTTGGGTTTGACTTTGGCTTTGGTTTGGTGCATTTAGATTTGGGTCATGGACTATCACTCTTGGTGAAATGGCAAAACCCTAGTTTTGCATCTTTAATGTGACCTTGGACAAAATGGGTTAGTGGAAACACAATGTCGAGCTAACATATAATGACTCCTATATGAAAGGGAACTACATACATATATAATACTCTAGAAGAAGGCCTCAGACTCATGTAGTTCTCCCTTATGTATAGGTTTGTGTGCAAATCATGTAATGTGTAAAGAAAGTACAATAGTGACCAGCTTTTAACTTGGAAAATATGACCTTATGATTGCTCCTTTAGTACTTCATACCTATAGCTAGGTTTTTCCTTTGACTGATATCATAATAGGGAACAATAGGAAAGATTTTGGTAACTTGAATGTTCTTTTGGTCTGATTGCTAGGTTTCATAGATGATGAATGAATGAGGGTTGATGTTATATTTATACAATTCTTAGAATAACTCACATTAAATCACTAAAGGTATTCATTTTAATATGTTTCATTTGAAAATTTTAGGACTTTAGGGCACTAGAAACTTAAATCATGACATGATAGTAATGTTGATGCTACTATCTAACCCAGATGTTAGTGTCAAGGGAAGAGAGTAGGCTCAAGCTTAGAACTTACAAAGATATAAGTAAATTTTAAGCATTCTAGGTAAGATAGGATGTCTGTGTCATCAATATAAGGCTCATTGAACTAAGATATAGGGAAAATGGCACAAGATAAAGTAGATGTGAGGTTTTTGGGAGTAAAGCATGTGTAGAACTAAGAGGAACAACTAAGGTCATGAGTTTGCCAAGTGTGAAAGACTGAGGTGATACATAATCATAGAATATAATCTACACTAACTCCTCCAAATGTGACTTAGGAAAGAAGTGTGAGTGAAAATAGGGTGAATATAGTGTATATAATATGTTTGGAATGAAATATGACCTATATATATAGTGATATAATACCTAAAACTAACCCTAGATACTAAGCTAATGACATTAATAAGATTGATATGGTTACAAAATGTCAACTAGTAGTGAACAACATCAACTAGTATAATAAAATATGAATGTTATAAAAAAGTCTTAGAACTACTTTATACTGGTCAATATAGTACAAGAAATTAAAAGGTGTTAAATAGATGGTATTGGCCTCATCGGTATTGTAGGATATGAGGAAATTGATGTTGTTAAAGAGATTTATTAGGAGGTCAATAGTAAGACACATATGAGGAAATTTAACTAGTGATAGGAATTATGTGATCATGACATATATAGAAACATAACTTACAAATCACCACAAGCCTACCCACCCCTTTCCCAATTAACCTTTTAAGGCATGTGCTCAGGGAGATCAATGCTCAACAAGCCACTGCAAGAGAAAGAATTAGTGAATGATAAAGTGAAAAATGTTATATGTATACACAAGGGACATGTTCAAATGTCACTCACAAATGTATAAACACATAGTAAGGCTTAGATATGAAAACAAGGACGTGTTCAAATGTCTACAATCTAGAGTAATGAATAAACACAAATCATGAAGCCAAGAAGCAAACATGATAAACATACATTAATAGATGGAGTTTATCTACATGATAAACTTGTAACATTAGTATATTCAAAAAATTAGGTATATAATAAGATATCAATGTGAAAGTAAGTGACCAAATATGGAAATATACACACAATTATACTATACTACAGTAGGAATAAAAGGGATAGTCATAGAGTGATAAAACTTGAGTGAAATATGACCTTAGTGAAATTTTTGTGATGTACATAAGTTGTAAAATGGATGTGACTATTTTATATCTAATACATTTGAGATTTTTTTCATTGGGATGAGTTTGTAAAAATTAGACAAGAGCATAGTACGTGACTCTCTAAAAGAGAGAGGTCTTGTCTATGTATTTTTTGGGTTTAAGACAATATCACCACTTATAACTACATCTAAAAGTGATAACCTATATGTTTTGAAAATCACTTAAGTACACTTGTAAACCATATTTGATATAAAATTAGATATAGATAAGTATTGAATATATTGAAGTAAAAATCAACTGATGTAAATAAACTACACATCATGCATAGGTCCTATTTTTTTGAAATATTCTATTTTTTTGTATTTTTGAATATATGAAACTAAAAAAGGAACATACTGACCAATGAAACCTACATGTGTCTCATAATAAATAGGTCTCATATCTAACATAGGAATGATGACCTATTACAAATGGAAAGTATCATTCCATCATGAAGTAACTGGTCTCAATTCAAAATTTGAAAACTGATATGGCTTTGAAGCATAATTTCTACTACCATGATGATAATTTATAGTATGTTGTGTTTGTTGTTTATTATTGTAAGTTTTAGGAATGTTTAAAACCCATCGTGTGGTATAATAAATTTGTGTATATCATCATACCAATATTATGCATGGGTCAAAATAATCAATGTCATAGGAGAGCACCAACTTCTTAGGTTGTGCTTAAAATTGTTAGTTATCATTTTAAACATCTTGTGTATCTATGTATGAAAAAATCACAACACTATATATTGGTATTATATTATGGAAACTATGTTTATTTTAAATATGTTCATTATCATATCATAAAAATCTTGCATCTTATTTTTAACTAGAGAAGGAATATGTATATTTACACGAGTATTAGGAAGAAAACTTTGAATTTTTGATTTGAAGATGTAACCATAGCTTGTGTAGGATGGACCTTATATTTTTAATTTATGCATGGAGTAGATATATTACTTGAATCCTTACAAAACATAGTTATACCATTATCCTTTATAGGAACATTTGGATTTGGAAATTCCTTCGTGAGAAACCCTTTCACAAAGGTGCTTTCTTGCTTATCTAGAATTTTTTCTTGTAACTTCTCTTTTAGTAATTTATGTTTGTCTTTATATAAATTTTTTAACCTTTGATTTTTGAGTTGTTCACATTGTACCTATTATTTTTGAAATATTTCCTTTTAGTCTTATTATTTTTATAATTTTCCTTTCTCTAAATTGTCCTTTTGTATTCATAATTACTTTTTTGTTCTTTTTTCACTTGTGATTTAGAAGATGCAATAATAATGTGAGTGGGTTTTTTGATTGATGTATCTTTATAGGATCACCATTATTAATTATCTTTTGTATTTTATCCTTCAAATCCAAACATCTATTTGTATGATTTTCATGCATTCTATGATATACATAATAGTATTTTGATCTCTTTAGAAGATGTATAGGAGGTAGTTTGATCAACTTCTTTCAAAATATTTCTCTTAGAATCTAATTTAAACTTTTATTAGTAGTTTATATGGTTTTTGAATCACTAGTTACAGATGTATTTTATTCTAGCTTCCAATTTTTATATGAAGTTATTTAACCCTAAAATTTTTGGTCTAACGTGATCTTATCATTAACCCTATACTTTGTATTAAAGGGTTATATAAAAATGAAATGGCACAAGGGTGATAATCAGATCTATACTAATCTAATTAGATGATAAATTCAAATATAAACATACACTAAATTTATTATATTGTGATGGTCTAAATATAGAAAGTACAACTATGTTAGATATAAAAATGAAAAAGAAGTGATGCACTAAGCTTGTACTAATGCTAATGAAGTTTTATATTTGAAACAAGTATAAAGAAAGTATGAAGGAGATTCTAGAAAAATCATAAAATTTTGGCTCTAGTACTTCTAAATATCTAAACAACAATGTCATTCTAGGATGGTTGCATTGATACTACTTATAGACACTAATTTTTAGTCACTTTCATGTCTAAACTGTGATTCAAATTATTTTTTAATAAATAATGCAATTTAAGCCTAGAAATCACTTTAATTGCCTAAATTCAACCATGTAAGAGATTTAATTGCTCAAAAATATGATGATACTTACTTATTTAGGGTATTACCCTATGTACACCAACAACTTAGCTTAGATTCAAGCATAGTCAAATTTTGAGCTAAAAATTGACGTTCTTGGCCTATCAAGCTATTAATGCAAAATATTTAAAATAACTCATAAAAATCCAAAAATAGTAAGAAAGGTTAATTAAAAATTGAACCTCAATTAAATTTCCTAAGTAAATATTATAATTTGAATTAGTGAATTACATTTAACTAAAAAGGTTTTTTCAAAAAATATGAAGTCAAAGTCAATGGAGCTAATAACGTAATTTAATGATTCCTAAAAATTAAGAAAAGGTGAGTCACAAACTCATAAATATATAAAGTGAGTTGTCATGGCTCATAAATATCTTAAAAGGAGTTGTCAAGCCTTCATGAGTGCTTTGACCCAACCTAGGATTAACCTAACTCAACCTAAGTTATTTTAAACTCAACCAAATTTAGAACTAAACCTCCCTAGGGTTAGAGTTAATTTTGAGACCTATAAATACCAATGCCCTCACTCTACCCAAACAATTTTTTTTGTGTAAGGTTATTTTTTAGGAATATATTTAATAATCCATCTTTTATAATTTCATTTATATCAAACTTCACACCAATCCAAGCAAATCCAAGCAAAGCAAAGCCACATGTGGCCATTGGAGAAGTGATACCAATATGGATAAAATCATTGATAAAAGTATCTAATGCCATAGATCGAGAAAGAACATATACTATGACAATAAGTGGACACTAATTTAGACAAGAGAGGTGAAATTATTTTTTGTTTTAATCTCTTATTTATGGTTTTATCCATTATGTTATGCTATACCTAGTTCTTAAGCAAGAGTGTTTAGTTTCATTGCATTTTTATACTTGGATTTTATTGATATTCACTAATAAGGAACTAATCAACATTTGTGTGCTTTTTAGACCTCTAAGATACATAATGTCATGACTGGTGGGATTACACATCTTGTATGGACCAGATGGATGATGTGGAACCTTAGAATGCTTAAAAATAATACTCTAATCTTCAAGTTTAGAGTTTTGTGCTTAGAAATCCCATAATTTTATTCTATTTATAGTCAGTGACTTTACCTACTCTATTATCTATTTGCGATCTTTTTATTTTATAAAAATAATGACTTTGCATCAGTGAATTTGTTCTATGTAATAGTGACATTGACATGTATATTTACACTTGATTTTGGTGACTTCACCATATTTTAAGATATATTTAGTGACTTCACCACTATTTAAATGTGATTTTAGGAGAAGACTATTTTTATCTATCTATTCCATAGAGAAAATAATGACTTCATCAAAATTAACAGTTTTGATCTGTTACATAATTGATGACTTTGCTTTGTGTGACTAGAAACCAAAGAGATAAAAATGGAATGTTGTTTGTTGGTTAGATTTTTCAAATAAATATAAGATAATCCCTTAATGTTTTTTAAATTACCAAGGTGGAGAAAGAGAGATCTAATCACTTATAAGTCTCATACACACTTTCATTTTAATGCTTAAAATTGACCTAACCATAACTTGTCTTTTTTGCATTTCAATTTTACAAGAGAAAACAAGGCCAAGGGGTCAAAAAGTCATTCAAATTTGATTTTTTTACCTTCAAAACAAACATCCACTTTAGCATAGAGATCTTAAGATATTTTATCTTTTTGTTTGTTCTTTATTTGTTAGCTAGTTTCAAAGTTCTTAGATTAAATTATTTGTGGCAAACCAAATGTTGTTTGTATGCTCCCCCATCCCCTATAAGGAAATTTAGTGACCAAAATTCTTTGTTTATTGCCTTTTTTATTTATTCTAAAATGGAAGAAATTTCATGTATTCTCTCCCCAAGCTTTGAGTGACCCATAAATGACCTATAAAGTTCTTCAAATTTTCATTTGTTTATTTTTATACATTAGCTTGTGGGCAGGAGTTCATCACCTCCTCACAAGTTATTTAGGAATGAATTGACCTAGGGTTTTTTATCTCATCATCATACTAACCCCACTCCATGGTGGGTTATAAAAATTGGGCACATGCTATTGGGATCAAACAATGGCTGAGTGGTTAGCTTGTCAATCCTAACAAAATCTTGGATCAGTTCATGCTAAATATCAAACTTCATTAAGCAATATATTGTTAAAGTTTATATGTAAAGGATTAGAATTTTACATAGTAAGTTAGATAGTTTTAATCTAATTGATGTGATGAACCCTTGTGTTATCCATATTTGGGACCATTTAGTGTGTTTTGAAACTTATAGATTTAATCAACCTCACTTTTCATAGAATATCTTACCAAATATTGAGTGCTTCGCATTTTAAGTTCATGCCATGAAAAAATACTTGAGAGATAGAGGGAGGCCTAAAAATTATACCTACATACACTCTTTAATTTTTATATTAACATTTAATTCATTTCAAGCTTTGGTATATCGGTGGAAACTTGGTGGAAGCTATGCACACCTTGTCAATTTTAGGGATAGGACATGCACTTAGTGCTATTTCTATATTTCATTTTATTAGCATGTGTGTTTGGGACAATCGGATATCTACCAATTTTGTTTCAAACATTTACCTTAGAGTTTTTATTCCAAGACAATCTTTGTGTGTCACTCATTTAAATGGGACATTATTACACTAATCATTTTGTTTCAAACATTTTCATTAGATTTTATTCCAAAACCATTGTCATACCATTTTTTTGAAAGAGAGTTGTTATGTTGCTTGATTATTCCAAAACCTTGTCTCATTTAAAACCAAGTTATAAAATTTTTTCATGTTAAGC
Organism: Torreya grandis; assembly: GCA_037957365.1. NCBI lineage: Eukaryota > Viridiplantae > Streptophyta > Pinopsida > Cupressales > Taxaceae > Torreya > Torreya grandis. Next base: position 76,776 of record JARHVA010004708.1, read on the forward strand.
ATGAAATATACTGATATGGGGGGGGTGAATCAGTATATTATATATATTTTAATTAATCTAATTTATTTTCTTTAATCACTTAATCACACATTCAAGATATGTAATAAAACTGAAACAATAATATACCAAATTTTTATGTGGAAACCCAAAGTGGGAAAAACCATTGAGAACAATCTAAAATATGTGAATGAACCAAATCAAATTAAAAAGTTCATAAGAACCAACTTATAGGATCACCAACCCCTTTTTCTGAGAACCAACACAATAACTATTTGTGAACACCAACTCATAGGAGCACCAATCCCTCTTGTGTATAAAACACAACTATCTCTCAAAGTTGCTTACTCAACAAATGATAGAACTCTAAAATATCTCCTACTTTTCTCTCTTTAAAAAAAATACAAACCATGCACTCTCTTGCATATTCCAAATGGATTCTCAAGCCTTTATTTATATCTTTCCAAATGACCTTTGGCATTCACCCTTTATGACCCTTCATATCCTTGAATTTGAAAAGTCATATGGTGACCCTTCATAAACAAATGCATCCTTTCCTCTTTTTAATTTGTCTTGGTGACTTTTCATATTCCTCAAAGTGTCCCATCATAGAAAAATGCACCATACCCTCTTTTTTCTTCACATAGTGACTCTTGGAATTCCTCAAGATGACTCTTCATGAGAAAATGCATCCCATTCCTCTTTTATCTTTACCCCATGACTCTTTGACTTATCCATGGGCCCTATTTGACTTATATGCAACCAAAAATATATTCATTAATATTAAATAAATATTAACACGCAATAGACAAGATATGAATAATAAAAACACCATTAAATGCAATGGGGCCTTTATCACCAATACTAGACCTTTGACATCAATGACAATATTTCTAATATTTCATACATTTAATTTCAAAAATATGTGGTTACTCTACCCATTTTAGTCTAGCCTATCTGTTACATCCCTATTTTTCACTAAGCAAACTTACATGATTATCTATGGATATTTATAGTTAAAAATTTGATTTGGTTATTTTTGGCTAAGCTATGAGATATATGTTGTTATGGGACAATTGGATATTGTTTAGGTTACATGATTATATTATTATGAGTTAGCAGTAGTATATATGTTTACACTATGATCATGTTGATTTTTTATTTTAGTTATATTTTATGATTTATGTATATCATGATGTTATGGTCTAACTACCTACTTGTTGTGAGTTTGACGTAGGAGAAGTCATCCCTCATAGTGTGTGTTGATGTCTTAAAATTGTGCTAGATATTAATCAACAACAATGGGAAGTTTCAAGCTGTGGGACAATGCAACTTGAAAACAACCTCCAGATTTTAAAGAAGCTAGTCTCTTCTTTTGTATTGGGTGTTGGGGAAAAGGGATAGGAGACTAAACATAAATGCAAAATGCAGGAATTGAAAACTAACTATGGTGATGTGCCTGAGAGTAATCCTAATCCTAACCTGAGCATAGTGAAACTATTATGTGATTCTATTACATTTAAGAGCAGACAAGTGCATGATCAATGTAAAAGATTGGAATAATAGAAATAGAGGCTCACAACAGGGGAGTTTTTTGCTGAGATACAAGAATTGTCAACAAAATAGTGTTCAATCTTCTTAATAAATATTCCAATCACATAGGAGGCACAAAATTCATGCACAATCATGTAAATCTTCAGATAGGATAACATTTCCAATCACTGCACTAGAAAATCTACAGTATAGACTCCTTTGCAAATAACACAGATAACATCAACAAAGACATGGAGCTCAAATTTCCTCAATTCATGCCACATAAGGGGCACATAAACATGCATGATTACATAAACTTTACAACTCAAGAAAATTGAGACAAGCGCAAATGATATTATTGGCCACAAACTTCAGATAGTCTAAAACTATGAGAATTCCCCCCCCCCCCCACTTTTCTTAGATTTTACCATCCTCCTTATATAACCTTGGATGTCTCTTTAGATCACTTCCTTTCCCTTGCAATTTTCTCTATCCTTCACCTCCTTGGCTGCTCAACTATCTATGCCCTTGCTATTAGGGGACAAATAGATGGTGCCTTCAATGTTGTGGGGGGCTCCAAAAATCTAATGAACTGTTTCATCTACTCAAATTAACTCCAGCCGATTTTCCCTCCATTTTGTTTTTAGATGGACACTCTATTCTAAATGGAAGAGGACACTTAGCCAATTTATGAAAACTCCTTTTTTGGGGATCAACCAACAATTTGATTCTTATGAAAGCAATTAACCTTGAATTTCAGATAGATAAGTAACTAGAATGATAAATAGAAAAGAACAAGAGATACAAGAAACCACCCTTTATTAAAATCTTTACAGAAGGAATACAATTGAAGAAACTTCTTTCTTCCACACCTCTCCAGATCTTCTCTAGATCTTTTCCCTCAAGATCTTGTCTTGGAATGATTCACCTATACAATTCTGTACTATTCTTCAACATTCACATATAATGAACTACAATAAGCTAAGAAGATCCCTCATATAGAATTTTTCTTCACATGGTGACTCTTGGAATTCATCATCAAGATGACTCTTCATGAGACCAAATGCATCCCATTTCCTCTTTTATCTTGTACCCCATGACTCTTTGAATTCTCCATGGGTACCCTCTTTGACTTATATGCAACCAAAAATATGAATTCATTAATATTCAGCAAGATAAATAGCTTAACACACAATAGACAAGATGAATGAAAATAAATTCTTAGCCAAATGAATGGCACTCTGACTTACTGTATATGCAATGGGGCTCTTTGAACCGTGTCATCCATATCATCTCTTTGCTAGCCTCTTTGACTGTATGACAATGCAACAAATGCAACTTTGATAATATTTCATACATTTTATTTCAAAAATATGTGGTTACTATCACCCATTTTAGTCTAAGCCTAACTGCTTTTGTTACATCCCTATTTTTCATCCTAATTGCAAACTTACATGTATTATCTATGGACATTGTTCTTTATAAAATGTTAGCCAAAATTTGATTTGGTTATTTTTGGCTAAGCTTGAGATATATGTGCCAAGGTTATTTGCTGGGACATGTTTGAGCTAATTTCATCTTAAGCTAGATATCCTATTGTTTAGCATATTACATGATTACCATTATTATTACACACAATGATTGACACCTAGCTGTAGCCATATATGTCATACACTATTTCAAATCAATGTTGATTTTTTATTTTATTTACTAATTTTATGATTTATGTATATCATGATGTTATGGTCTAACAATACCTACTTGTTGTGAGTTTGACATAGGATAACTCATCCCTCAATAGGTCCATCTATTCTTCAGTGTCCTCTTACCAGCTGTAACTCAACCAAATCCCATGTTTGGTTCTCTTTCAAGGACTCCATTTCCTCAACCATGCCACGCTCCCACTGACTCTTGGACTCCACCTATTGCTTCTTCAAAATGTCTTAGTTAGCAATAAATAGAATAATGAAGGGGAATATCTAAGACCCTTTCTGATATCTGAGATCAACAACATGCCTAAATTCTCTGATAGTGACCGACCTCGGTCAACTGGCTGACACTAGTTCTTCCTGATGTGGTGACATATCCTGCAGCTTGACAAACAACCTCTCAAATCGTTTGGAAAGAAGATTGTCTCTGATCTTACATCACTTTTTTATTGAAAACAACATCATGGCTCCTAATTATCTTGTAGTTCCTAGATTCTAAAATTTGAAACCAAAATCATCTGAGCTAACAGAAATGCAAAATGCAGGAATTGAAACCTAACTATGGACGATGTTCCTTAAGAGTAATCCTAATGCCTCTTCTAACCTGAGCATAGGGTGAAACTATTATGTGATTCTATTACATTTAAGAGTAGAACAAGTGCATGATCAATTGTAAAGGCACTTCAATCTTCTGCCTGTTTCATTCTCAACCATAGCTTTCCAAATCTTAAAAGTCTCAAATACATCAAATTTCTTCTTAATATAGATCCATACCTTTCTTGTAATCTAGAACATAACATAGAGGCAATCACAACACGTCTGTGGGAGTCTTTTGACTGTCTTAAGATACAGGAATTGTCATTGACAAAGGAATAGTGTTCAATCTTCTTAATAAAAAGATCTTCCAATCACATAGGAGGCACAAAAGTCACTGTACAACCCTCATCCCCTAACTTTCCCGTAGAAATCAAATCTTCAAGCTAGGAAATGCATAACATCTCTCAACACCCATGTGTTTCATTCTGCATTTTCAGCTACACTTTACCTTTGCCAATAAAAATCTCATCCCCAGTACACTATTCCAAAATCTCCATGGACATAGTCACTAAAATACTATTAGGGGTAGCAAAAAGATGCACAGAATCTAATCCAAGATCTATATTATTATGCAAAGAGAATATTAAAATCTTGTGCAATACTGTAACCTTTGCTTCTTCCTTTCCTTCGTGCTGATTGTCCTCCTTAGGCTGACCAAAATCTCTGCTTATGTGCCCCATCTTTCCACAATTTTAGCATGCAACCTCTCACTTTGACTTTGAATCTCCTCTTGGCTCTCAAAACTTAAAGCGCTGATGTTTCCTCTATGCTTTTCCTGCAAATTTCCTCATTCAAGATAACATAACAACATCCTCTACTTTTAAAAATCGAAGCAGATGAGACTAAGAGCAAATGATATTATTAGCCACAAACTTTAGATAGTCTAAAACTAGGTGAGACATATCCACCTTCCCCGCCATAAGATATACTTTTCTTACAAATTTTACCATCCTCCTTATATAGAATCACAGTAGATGCTAGACTCAGTCTTATAGACCCTAGAGCCTTTTACCAAGATCATCCATGTCTGTGGGTTTCTTTTCCCACCTAATGGTAAGTATAGATCTTTCTGATATAGATAGTCCTCTATCTGCATTCTCCAATATTGATAATTTTTGCCATTGAACTGCTCCATTCTTAGCTTACTTTCTTCTACCATTGCTTCTCCCACTCAAATAGAAATCCCTCAGAAATATAACCTGTAATCAATACACACTACACAGATCTAAACTACTGTTAGAACTTGAGCTTTGATACCACATCAAGCTCTAAACTTGCAACCAGTGCCTTCAATGCTATGGGGGGCTCCAAAAATCTATCTCGATGAACTATTTACATCTAGACTTGAATTCAACTCCATCCAAATTTTCCAACTCACATACAATGAACTACAATAAGCTAGGAAGATCTTTTTACATATAGAATAGAAATGGACACTCTGTTCTATTAGATATAGAAGAGGACACTTAGCAAATTCATGAAAATTCTCTTTATGGTCTAGGAGGTATTAGAGAATGACACTTGGCACCTTTTGCTTGATTCATCGAAGACATGCAGCTCTCTCCGCTTCTAGTGTAGTAACACTAGGGGCATATATCAGACTCTGATAGATGGCAACATTTGGTAGCTTTCATAGAATTTTGAAGTAACACTAGGACCCACCACCATTTTATATTTGTCAATAGAGCTTGATGATGATTATCTCGAGCATTGACATGTGGAGGCTTCTGCTGCTTCAAGGAAGATAAGTGGTGCCTTCTACTACCTTTTGGGGATGGAGCAAAGGGACTAGAGAATGACACTTGGTAGCCTCCACTACTCTGCTACTCTTAGCACTTAAGCAAAAATGAAAGTCTCCCAGATGATGACACGTGGTGGCTTATGATTCTTCTCTAAAAGGTATTTTAGGGCCTCCGCAACTACCACTTAGTGCTTTTTGCCTTCTCTACTGCTTTATGTTGAAAGTATTTGAATGAAGTGTAGATGTTGATATGAGATGTGGATGCTAAGATGTGGCACATCCCACTTGACTACTACTGGGTATGTGGCACGGTCTGCGGTTCTCGAAGGTTAGTTGTAAAAGGGGCCTCAGAGAATGCCAGCTAGCTAGCTTTGTGTTTTGAAAGGTGACACTTGGTAGCATCTGCTTGAACCTCAACACTTTGTCAAAATGAACTAGCCCTCTACTTCAAAATTCTATTGCTTCACTTGAAGAACCAAAATTGTAGTGCTCAACTGAAAATAATTGAATATGATGTAGAGTAGGAAATTACTCTACAGTTATTGGTGACCATCAGGGCTTTTGAGCCTGCTCAAAAAGAACTCGACTCCTGCTACATGGCCACGTGCTCAAAGGACACTTATTTAAAAAAATAGAGCAAGAAAGAAAGAATGGGAAAATAGAACAAAAAAAACTAAAAACAAACTACTATATACAGCTAACCAGGTATATTTGCCTCCCTCCTAGATTAAAAGGAACATTTCTAAACTCCCCTTCCTGGCAAAAAGACTTATAGTGGCAGACAAGTGGCTAAAAGAAAAAGAGATTTGGTGACTTGCTCCTCTTGCCTGTCACCTTGCTTGGCTTGTATCTGAGTGGATCAGAATCAAACATGCTTCTAACATATACGTACTCTGCTTGTCCTTGGAAGCTTGTTGAATGTTGGTCCCTCAGACTAGTGTTCTTCACCAAGAAATTAGTGGCTACTGGTTTATCACTGTTAGCCCTTTATTTTACACATTCCCTCTGTAGTGCATCATGGCTTGACCTATTTCCTTTTGCTTCGTAGCAGACCATGTCAAACTCATCCTTTATTGCATTATCCTCCTCTTTCATGACTTTATCCTTTTGAAAGAGCACAATAATTTTGCACATATAACTGAGGCTTAATGCTGTTCTGTTCATCTGTAACCAATTCATAGCTATCTTTCAAAGTGAGAAGAAAGTCTGAGATTATTTCCTCTTCATCAACATTCTAGCTTGCATAATTTCTTGGGGTTACAGGGGCTCCCATATTTGGTACAGGTATAGCTATGACTCCTCGTAGCTCTCTGGTTCATTCGGTCTTGAAAGAGACTTCAAGACTAGTCCCACCAAGCATGCCAAAAACTATTGATGTCTTAAAATTGTGCTAGATCTTAATCAACAACAATGGGAAGTTTCAGGATGTGGGACAATGCGGCTTGAAAACAACCTCTAGATTTTAAAGAAGCTGGTCTCTTCTTTTGTATTGGGTGTTGGGGAAAAGGGATAGGAGACTAAACAGAAATGCAAAATGTAGGAATTGAAACCTAACTATGGTGATGCGCCTGAGAGTAATCCTAATCCTAACCTAAGCATAGTGAAACTATTATGTGATTATATTACATTTAAGAGCAGACAAGTGCATGATCAATGTAAAAGATTGGAATAACAAAAACAGAGGCTCACAATAGGGGAGTCTTTTACTGAGATATAGGAATTTTCAACAAAGGCATAGTGTTTAATCTTCTTAATAGAATCTTCTAATCACATAGGATGCACAAAAGTCACACACAATCATGTAAATCTTTAGATTTAAGAAAATGAGACAAAAGCAAATAACATTTCCAATCACCACATTAGAAAATCTATAGTATAGACTACTTTGAAAACAACACAAATAACATCAACAAAGGCATGGAGCTCAAATTTCCTCAATTCATTCAGCCACATAAGGCGCACAGAAACATGCATGATTACATAAACTTTACAACTCAAGAAAATTGAGATAAGAGAAAATGATATTATTGGCCACAAACTTCAGATAGTCTAATACTATGAGAATTCCCCCCCACTTTTCTTAGATTTTACCATCCTCCTTATATAACCTTGGATGTCTCTTTAGATCACTTCCTTTCTCGCATAATTTTCTCTGTCCTTCACCTCCTTGGCCGCTCAACTATCTATTCTGCCCCCGCTATTAGGGGACAAATAGATAGTGCCTTCAATGCTATGGGGGGCTCCAAAAATCTACCTGATGAATTGTTTCATCTACTTGAATTAACTCCATCTAATTTTCCCTCCATTTTATTTTAACAGATAGATGGACACTCTATTCTATTAGATATGGAAGAGGACACTTAGCCAATTCATGAAAATTCTCTTTATGGTCTAAGAGGTACCCAAGAATGACACTTGGCACCTTTCACCTGATTCATCGAAGACACGCGGCTCTCTCCACTTCCTGTGTAGTAACACTAGGGGCATATATCAGACTCTAACAGATGGTGACATTTGGCAGCTTTTGTAGACTTTTGAAGTAACACCCGGGACCCACCACTATTTTATATTTGTCAATAGAGCTTGACGATAATACTCTTGAGCATTGACATGAGGCTTCTGCTGCTTCGAGGAAGATAAGTGTCTGCTGCCTTTTGGGGATGGATCAAAGGGACCAGAGAATGACACTTGGTAGCCTCCACTACTCTGTTGCTCTTAGCACTTAAGCAAAAATGAAAGTCTCTCAGATGACGACACGTGGTGGCTTGTGATTCTTCTCTAAAAGGTATTTTAGGGCCTTTGCAACTGCCACTTGGCACTTTTTGCCTTCTCTGCTACTTTATGTTGAAAGTCTTTGAATGAAGTGCAGACACCGATATGAGACGTAGATGCTGACACGTGGTGTGTCTTGCTCGACTGCTACTTGGTATGTGGTACGGTCCATGGTTCTCAAAGGTTAGTTGCAAAAGGGGCCTCAGAGAATGCCAGCTGGTTGGCTTTGTGTTTCAGAAGGTGACACTTGGCAGCATCCACTTGAACTTCAACACTTAGGCAAAATGAACTGGCCCTTTACTTCAAAATTCTGCCACTTTGCCTAAAGAACCAAAATTGCAGTGCTCAACTAAAAATAATTGAATATGACGTAGGGTAGGAAATTACTCTACAGTGTGATAGAGGGAGAGCATCATCAAAGAGGGTGACATAGATGGAGTTTCTAGGGGACAACAAAGAAACCAATTAGAACCTTGCACACACCACAATAGTAATACATGTTAGATGCATAGTGGAATGGTTAGCATAGTGTGTTTTAATGTCATTTGCATTACATAGTTAAACATGGTTGCTAGCATAGTTTAAATGGTTATTTGGAATTCATCTTATGTGACTTACGTGTTTGTCCATTATTGTTTTGTGATTTTTGTAATTAGAGAAAATTTGGACTTATAGACCAATGAATTTATCATTAAGTTGATATGACATTTGAAGTGATAATTTAATTAGCAAATATATTGATTATTGTAATTAGTGATAAAAAAATAAAAGATAAGAATTTATAATTAAGAGGACAAAATAGGAAAAATAGAAGAAATTATTAAAATAAATAAAGGGAAGAAAATAAATAAATAAAGAGAAATGGAAAGGTTTTAATTTAGGAAAAACAAAAAAATAAAAAACTAAAAACAAAGTTATGCCCCTTTTCATCTTAATAGAATAAGAAATAATATATTAATATAGAAGAAATGGAGGCACACCATATAGAGGAGAAGCAGAAAGAAAGGGATGTAGTGAGTGAATAAGACATATAAGGAATCAAGCAGAAGAAAATTGGAGCAATTCTAAGTAGGTGTTGCTATTTAATTTTTGTGTAATCTTCTAGTAATATTATGGTATGAAAATCTAGGCATAATGTCCTAAAATCTTTGAAACACTGTGTGCTTAGATACAATGAACTTTATATAACAAATATGGAACTATATACACATGTTTGACTATTAAAATATATATAATGAAATATATAAATAATTAAAAAAGGAATTACAGTAGATTCCATCTATGCCATAGGTAGCCAATAACATATAACAATGAACTATGTAAATTCAATGATCTAGATTTTCTGTTATGCATATGTATAAGTAGGCAATATATATATATTTAGGAAATATTGATAAACATGTGATATATTCCATGGTTAATAAATAGTAGATATATGTTTCTTAAAAAAAAATATAAGAACTACGATCTGCACAAAAAGATCTATGATCTAAATAATAGATAAACTGGGTTGATCTACATATATATTAGATATAATAAAGATACAATTCTAAACTGAGTCAATATATGCATAAAGACTATATAATCTAATTAAGAAATAAGTCACAACACTAAGTATCTATATGCAAAAAAATTAGAAGTTATACTTAACAATTATTGAATTAATATCAAAATATACTCCATGATGATCTGAAACTTAGAAATGAGTAAAATTCACTAGTACCTAGGAAGAATAAACTAGATATTATAGAGAACCATGTGTAAAGGTCTTCCTAGCAACATAGATGGATTGTGATCTATATATTAGAATAAATTAATAAGGTACAACCAATAGAATGTAAAACAAAATTTATAGATATACATTATCATATGAAATTAGATATGCCTCTCTAAGGCACTACTATAACTATTACCAGATCATGGGATGTGTTAAATTGATAACAAAACTTTAATTTTGGCATTGTTAAATTTGGATCCTTCCCTGACTGTAATTTAAATTTGAGTATTTGTTAAATCACAAAAAATATATCTATAACGACATCTAATTGTAATCATTTACTAAAATTATCTTTGAGTGTAAATATGTTATTACTAATACTATGATTACAATGTCTTAGTAACATATCAAAGTTATTATGCATAAAAAATATTATTGAGTTTACTATTAAAACTATTACTATTTATAAAGTATTAGTAATAGTATACAATATTTATTTGTAAAATGTGCACCAATTTTGGTATTCAAACAAAATATTATCAAAAGAGATAATGAAAACCCAAAAATAATGACACCAATAGGAAGGGATAGAAAAGGTAAATCAATTTTATTAGAATGTTCTTACCATCACCTTTACTTCTTCATAGCTCTAATCCAATATTGAGATTTGTATGCTTCTTAATTGATTTGCTAGATTGTTTCAAGGCTTGACAATGGCTTTATGTGGCTATAGATGTTGATAATGGCTTGTTGAAGGATTGGTTGCTTGATGAAGTAACTATAGCATGAAATTATTCATCCCTTTAGGCAAGGGAGGGAGTGTTAGTTTTATATAATAATGGAGGGAGATCTTATGGTCCAAATTTGAATTTGGGCCATTAATATCAAGGGTGGAGGATTTTCCATGGAATTTTTAATTCCTTAGAATCCTCTAGAATAGGGGATTCTAGAGGTTTAGGGTTAAGATGGAGAGATTTATAAAATTCTCCAATTCTAGAAATCTCTTCCATAGGGTTTTAGGGGTTTAGGATAGGTTAGTGTATGGTGGTGGGTGGGTAGGTAGATTATTTTGGAATTTAAAATTAGCTAGTGGGATTAAGGAGTAGGTTAGTAGGTAATAGGCTTAGTTAAGGTTTATAAAAGTGGGATTAATTGGATTTAGGAGATTTTAAGGTTTGATGGGGTGTAGGAATGGATATGGGGATTAGGCTGAAAGGAGTAGATAAGGCTAAGGATATGGTAATTAGTCTAAACTAGTAGAAATTAGTAAAATTAGTGGGGTGAGCATATTTAAATGCATATATTTTTCCCTTCTTTGAAAGGATGTTGTGAGAAAAGAGAAGTAATGATATTTCAAAGAAAAACCATAATATGGGATGTAACTCTAATTGGGGTATGATTCCCCCTTGAGGGAGCATGAAGGGAGGACATTGGACCTGGATGGTCACTCAACTAATGATGTTGGGGTGGGATTTGGATAGCGATGGTATAAGAAGGCCCCAAAGTGGATTTTTAAGATGCCCCAAATGATTAATGAATCAAGTGATGGGTCTAGGAAAGTGATCAGGATACCTATAAAGTAATGTGATTGCTTGAGGTTGGATGGGTTCAAGTAAAGGATATCTTTGGTAGCAAGGACACATGCTTTAGGAGGATCAAAAAAGGAAATTTGATAAAATAGAGCCATTTTCCATAAAAATGCAAGGCTTACTAGGACAAGGGATGTAAATCCATAGGTGGGATGATGATGATTGATAAAAATGGTGATAAGATAGTGATAATGGGGCTAGGGATAGTTTTAGTTGGTTTAAAAAAGGATCTAGATCTATTGTCAGGAAAATCAAAAAAGATAAAAGGTAAGGCATGGGATAGGATGCCCTAAGATATGGGGTAATGAGATAGGGGAGCTAAATGGGATGGATTGGATAAAAAAACTTTAGGGGGGTCAAGGGGGTGGTGGGGGGGAGGTGGGAGGTTTGATATAGGTGACAGGGGTAATGAGAGGGCTCATTTACACCCTAGGCTTCCCAAAGACCTAGAGCTCAAGTGAAGATGATGGACCACTTATTGAGATTATCACACCATAGAGAGAGGGTTTGGGCTCACCAGAGGGTGCCAAAGGTTGGACCACTAGTAAGTAGACATTGTATTTTGTGTTTTTGATAAGTTTTTATCTTAATTAGGATAAAAATTAGGATTTTTAGGCTAGAGAAAGATAAGCCCATCATGGGTATATAATCTTATGACTAGATTTTATACCCAAAGGCATAGGATTGTCGATATAGATAGTGGGATTGTCAGGAAAGTACTAGGTTTGTAGTGGGAAAATAGGTGGGATTGCAATCCCATGAATTGTAAATGGTAGAATTACAATCCTATGACTAAAAAGTAGTAGGATTACAATCTCATGACTAGGAAAAGGGGCAGGATTGTAATCTCATGACTACAAGTCATGAGGTTTTAATCCCACTAATGGGAATGGTAGAATTGAAATCCCATGACTAAGAATTAGTGGTATTGTAAAAATGCTACTAACAAGTATTGATATTGCCTAGAAAGTGGCAGGATTGTTGGATGGGATAGGTTAGGCGAGAAAGAGATGGCAGGTAGGTTTAGGGTACTAGATAGATGGTTAGTGAGGGATGATAGTGACTTTAAGGGGCTAATGGGTAGGGTCATAGGTTGATAAGGGTATAGGGTGAGGTGGGGAAAATATAGGTGATAAGTATAGATAGTATAATAGGTCAGATTGATGTGGTATTTTGTATGATACAAGAGTGATTGGGGATAATAGCATCATAGTCACACCATCTTGAGATATTCCATGAGATGTAGAGGGTGAATCTAGATGAGTATAGTGTGATGGAATTAATGGGGTTACATGGGGTGGATATGATGCCATTGATTTAGATTTACATGGACCTCATCATGACATTGGCGGAGTGATGGAACTTGGAGATGAGTAACTTTCACTTCATCACTAGTGAGATGATAGTGACTTTGGAGGATGTATATCAGATTTTTCGTCTACCATTATAGGGGAGGCAAATTTACTATAGGTCATGAACATTGATGCAGACCCTATAATACTTGGGTGGGAGCTTAAATATTGGAGTCCATGATGGGAGCATTGATATGGACTATTTTAGATGGGAGGGGACACTAGATAAATGTTCTCTAGTCTTAATGGCTCTTATGTCTGGCATCTTGCTGCTAGATAAGAGCAACAGGTGGTTCCACCTAGGCCTCGAAGATGTTATAGAAGATATGGTACAAGAGCATTGAGTTTTTGTGTGGGGTCTAGTTTTGCTAGCCCATTTGTAAAGGGAGCTCTATCTAGGGGTATATAGAGGGGCTCATAGCTTTAGGCCATTAGTTTTGTTACATAATGGAGGTAGGAGCACATTGTCATCTAGCATCCCCTGGTAGCTTAGTAGATCTAGAGCCTGGTCAACATCTAGTTTTTAGATGGAGGGTGATCATGGGAGTTGCCTCAGGTCATACAAGTGATATGGCTTATTATTGAGAGAATTTTGACATCATAACCCTAGATGTGATTACCTAGATGTTGTATCATAACATTACCTTTGGTTGAGATGATGATGACCAACTATAGTTTGTGCTGACCCCTTTGCTACATTATGGGATGCCATGATTAAATTAGTGAGAGATATAGGCTAGATTGAGTGCATTGGCAGTTGAGATTTATTTAGGATGTGCCAGCTCTTGAGTATATTTTTTCATGTAGCGAGAATGAGAGGCCTCATTAGGGGAGGCTCGTGGATAGGATGGATATGATTTTTGATTATGATTGAGTAGCTTTGATGCCATGGGATTTTGTGATAGTCATTATTTATCCTAATGTGATAATGGCATACATAAGGTGGTGGTACACTTGAGCACTAAAGCAACTTACATGACCTCAAGTGGTAGCTAATGAGGCAGTGTGATGTGTACTAATGGCTCGAGCACAAATTCATCATCATGCTCAAAAGAGGAGATAGGTGCTTATATAGGTAGTAATGGATGGGTTTGGAGGAGGGGAGGATGCAATGGACATGGATGGTAATGATGGCCAAGGACAAGTGGGGGTATAGGTGGTGCCCCAAATAATAGCACCTAGATACTAGTTTATCTAGTATTACAAAGACTACTTATTCAAATAGGTGGAGGTGTAGGGCCCTCACATCCCCGTAGATTAGATAAAGATGAGGCCTTGATTTCTAACCTTCAAGTGAAGATCTAGGCTTAGGTCATAGAGATTACAAGTATCTCCCAAGAGAGGGATCAACTCCATGATCTCTTCTAGGCCCTATGATCTTAGGAGGATGGGAGGATAATGCAAGAACATAGAAGGATATAGATTTTATGGACTCTTATTACATAATGAGATGGAGACCTTGCCTAAATTTGGATGTCGATAAGAATGCTACAAGGGTAGGTCTCATAGAGAGATGGGCAGATAGAAACACTATAGGTGCAGGTTAGCCAGAGGGATGCATAGATTTCCTCTTTATAGGCCTAAGTTACTCAATGGGATAGTCAATTGGGGTAGGCCCAAGCTCAAATTACATCTTTACAAGGGTGGGTGTATGCACTCCCTGGTCAGACAAACCTCCTATAGACATGCATACAGGAGCTATAGAGTGAGCTAGTGATTTGGGAGAGGGCCTAAAACATGGTAGATGTGAGGCTTCATGGATAGGGGATGGTAGGTGTTATGAGCTAGATTATGATGATTACATAAGAGGCCTAGTACTATGGGTCTTTCTATGATGTATTCATTCTATTTGAGAGATGCGTAGGATACTTTAGGGCCAGTCGGTCATTATTTTATTAGCCTTCAAGGAGCTGAGGATCGAGGCCACCACCAACATCCCAACATTGATTTTTGGGTAGATTATTATTCTTATGTATATATCATGGGGATGTATTATAAATGATTATTTTCCCATGGGCTTCATGTAAAATTGTATATATATATATTATTTGGCATGGATCCCATGTGGATATTATACTCTTATTTGATGATGATGTATATGTGATGAGCTTATTTACAGTTTCATGTGTTATGTTGATGTGATGATGATGATGCTGATGTTCATAAATGTTTATGATGATGTGCCTAATGTTATGTGATGATGATTTATTTTTGATATAATGATGCTATTTGTGGTTATTATGATGTTGTATATGATGTGGATGTTAGCTAATGTAATGTCTTTGATGATGATTATTTGGTTATGTTATGGATACTTTGATTATGATGATGGGATATTTTGTGATGTTAGTGACACATGTAATGATATAATTGTGGTAGGGATCTTATGATGAGATGCCAATGTGATATTATGTCAATTAATGTTATTTTTGAAGGATTCTAGATGGTATAGATTATGGATAGGTTATGGAAAATTATTTACATGTGATGTTTTAATATATAGATGGATGTTTGTTATATTTTACTTTATATGTCCCTATTGATAGATGCATAGTGATGTGCCTATATTTTGTATTATCTTTTGTCATGGATGAATGATGCATGTAGTACATGGGGTGGGATGGACTATGGTTTATGTGTTTATGCTCATGTTAAATGGATTGTATGATGGACTCATGATAGGATGATGCATACATGGGATATGATGGGTATTTTGATAAAAATATGGTGAATATTTTGTGTGCCATTTGTCTCTTTTTATCGATAGATGTTTCATCCCCTTGATTAGTATTATAGTCCAAATAAGACTACTCCTACACCATGTAGGTATAGCAGATGGGTGGGAAGGATTTGGTTGTTAGCTGAGGGTAAGATATGGGGATGGGATAGTAGATATTTATTTAGGGATAGGATATGGGTGGAGTTACGATTGAGATCATCTCTTTTAGTAGGTTTTCAAGCCTTTTATATATGCAATCCATTTTGCTATTGCATCTTTACAAGACATGTCAATGGTCATGAAGAGGCCTTTGACATGAGACAAATGATGCATAAAGAGGGACTCCAATTTTAGGAATTTATTATTAAGGAAAGAACCCTCAATGCGTATCCAAGAGTACCAAAGAGTAAAATTAAAGTAAAACAATACATTCATATACATGATCACACATAATCATACACAATAAAACACTCATACATCACATCATACAGCTAAGTATAATGGCAAAAAATGGGTATTTAATAGGGAGGAGAGGGGGAGAGAGTGATGAAGATAGTGGTTAGGATATCCTTGGTCATGAAAATGTGGCCAAGTGTTGCCTACATAGTATAAAAAAGACCTCAGGCCAATGTAGTTTTGGCTGGTGGATAGATGACAATGGTGATGATGATAATTGATTAGATAGTGATGAGCATGAGATGTTAGGGATGTGATGGGTAATGTTAGTGATACTAGGATATGATAGAGCTTATAGGATGAGTGTGATAGGTTAAATGATATACAAAAGTATTTATCATGTGTATAATTTCCCAAAAACTTAGGCTTAGGATAAGGCTCAAACTAGAAACTACAAGGGCAAGGGTCTAAATGACTCTTCAAGAATCAGGATCACTGATTTACTTAGGAGCCTTAGGTAGAGAATGATTGCATTGCAGTATGACCCTCCATAATGATAGTGGGAATGGATGAATCATAGATGTAGGAGAAGGTATATTTTGTCAAAATGATTGCATGTATTAACTAAGGTTAAAAAAGGAGACATATCTATTGATGAAGACTTGTAAAAGGAATGATAAGGATAGTGGGGATGATAGTGATAGTTTGGACCTAGGGAAGGGTGACATGGCTTCCCAAGTGGAGAGATGAATTTTAGGAGGATTACCTTAACAAGTGGTCCTTGGACATCCCTTTATTTATCATCTATTGGAGTGATGTGGCTACTTGATTGTTGCTTTAATTAATGAATTCCCACTATACAGACTAGGGTCAAGGTATCATTACTATGGTGCCCAAAGCTAGTTTTCACCATGGTACTTACCCAAGGCACCAACACACTAGTTTTCACCATTGGATGATTTTTTTTAATGTATGGGAATGGATGGAGAAGGAGTCACCCTATAGATGAAGGATATGGATGTGGGGACTAGGCATAAAATTGCTTGAGATGCATGACATTCATGGGGTCATCTAGCTCATCTCCATCCAATGTGGCCAACTTGTACACTCTTCATCCATATTTAGAAATGATAACATAAGGGCCAAACCGATTAGCTTCAAACTTTCCCTTCTTGTATCTATTTGCATTGGTATTTTTCTAATTTTCTTTCAGGGCTAGGTCACCTACATAAAATTACCAGGCCTGAACCTTTTTATGATATTGATTCTTAATATTATTTTGATAAGTCCATAAATAGTTTAGAGCTTACTGTTGTTTCTCATCTAGAAGATCTAATTCTTGTAGGAATTCTTATTGTAGATTGTGGTTAGTAATTATTCCCTATAGTGTGAGATGAAGAGATGGGAGTTCCACTTCCACATAGAGTATAAATTCAGCTCCATAGACTAAGGTGTAAGGAGTTGCTCCTGTAGGCATATGAACACTAGTGTGGTAAGCCCATAGGGTAGGATAGAGCTGGGTATGCTAGTTACACCCATCTTGGTTGATAGTCTTCTTCAATATTTTGATCAATGTCTTATTTGTTTCTTCTACCTAACCATTACCTTGGGGGTATTATGGGGTAGAGAAATATTGTATGATATGATATTTCTAACATAAGGCTTCCACATATTGATTTTTGAAAGATTTTTCATTGTATGATATTATGTTGGTAGGGATGCCAAAATGGTAAATTATTTGATTTAGGATAACTTGGAGATTTAGAGGCCTATCATATATGCCAATGACATCACCTCTACCCATTTAGTGAAGTATTTTATAACTATGATAATGAATTTATGTCCATCTGAGGAAGTGGGATTTATTTTGCTAATCAAATCAAGACCCCATATAGAAAAAGGCCATGGTATCATAATAAACTATAATTATTGTGTGGGTGCATGAATGAGATTCTCATGCTTTTGAAAATCAACACACTTTCAGATGTATTGACATGCATCTTGCTCCATGGTTGGCCAATAATATCCCATATAAAGGATATTTTTAGCCAATGCTATCCCACTAATGTGGCCCCCCAAAATACTATTATGGACCTCCTTGATAGCTTGAGTTGCCTCATCTGATGTGAGACACTATAGCAGGGTTCCATCATAACCATGTCGATAGAGTGTGATACCAAGGATGGTGTAGTAGGTTGTGTCATGGATGGAGGATTTTTATTGATGATGGTTAAGGTCAAGTGGGAGGATGTTGTCATGAAGGTACTGATAGATGTCATGGTACCAGGGTAGATTGGGATTATTGATGACATAAATTTGAAAAGGGGATAATGATTGGTGGACCAGGATGAGTAAATGTTCAATCAAAAAATTCCCCTCTAAGACATCTTTAGGAAGGTCAATCAATGAGCTAAGAGTTGCCATAGAATCAACTACCTTACTTCTTCCTCATGGTACTTGCTCAAATGTGATGGATTTAAAACTTGTTTTCAATTGATCCACCAGTTGTTTTTAAGGAAGGAGTTTCTCATCTTTCACTTGGAATTATTCATTGACCTATTTTATGATTAACTAGGAGTCCCTAAATACCTGTAAGTGTTGGATAATCCATTGGACAACAAGGTGTAGTCCTATTATGAGGGATTCATATTCAAAGATATTAGTAGTGTAAGGGAAATACAAATTTAATTATTTTATAATAAGGTCACCTTGTAGGGTAACCAAGAGGATGACTACCCCAGACCCATGAGTAGTGAAGAACCCATCAAAATATAATTTTTAGCCTTCTTCTTGTGATGTATGCATGATGGACTCATCCAAGAATGATGCTATAATTGTCTCAATTAATTCTAGTGGTTCTACCATAAGTTTATCTATGATGAAATGTACCTTAATAGATTTTTGATTGACTTACTCAATGTCAAATTTGCTAAGTAACATGAACCATTTGGATACCCATCCTGTTAACACTACTTTAGATAGTAAATATTTGAGAGGATCAACTTTGGATATTAACTAAACTTGACTGTTGAGCATATAATGCCATAGATTTTGTGATGCAAAGACAACATCTAGATAGGCCTTTTCTATGGGTGTATAATTTAACTCATATGATATGAGTGTGTGGCTGAGATAATAAATTGCATGTTCTTTACCTTTATCATTATGTTGAGCCAATAATGCACCAATGGCACATGGTATAACTAATATATATATATATATATATATAGGAGTATATATATGTGTGTGTATATATATATATATATATATATATATATGTGTACACACACACACACACACACACACACACACACACACACACACACACACACACACACACACACACACACACACACACACACACACACACACACACACACACACACACACACACACACACACATAGAGGAGTAAAATTCTTCCTAGAACCAAAGGTAATAAAATGGGTGGATGTGCCAAATATTGCTTTAAACTTTTAAAGTATTTTTGGCACTCCTCATTCCAATCAAAACTTGCCCCTTTCTTGAGAAAATTGTTGAAGGGGTGACATTTTTTAGTGAGTTGAGAGATGAATCATCTGATTTCTTAGAGCTTACCTTGTAGGCTTCATAGTTGCTTGAGTGTGTGAGGTGGTGGTGTTTTATTGATGGCTTGCACTTTTTATAGATCTACTTCAATTCCTCTTCGTGAAATAATGAATCCTATAAATTTTCTAGATGTCACACCAAAAACACACTTCTTTGGATTTAACCACACCTTATATTCTTGTAGTCTATTGAATATATTTTGGAGGATATTAGGATGTTTAGATCACAATCATGACTTTCCCAAGATATCATCCACATACTCTTCCACTATGCCATGCATCATGTCATGGAAAATGATAGTCATTGCTCATTGGTAAGTGGCCCTTGTATTTCTAAGGCCAAATGGCATGACTTGATAGCAAAAAATACCCCATGGCATAATGAAAGATATTTTATCTTGGTCTTTAGGTGCAATCTTAATCTAGCTATAGCCCAAAAATCCATTCATGAGGGACAACATTTCATATCTTGCTATTGAGCCCATGATCATATCAATGTTTGGTAGTGGGAAGTCATCTTTCAAACATGCCTTGTTAATGTCCCAAAAATTTATACATATCTGAATTCCACCCTATGGTTTAGTAACAGGAATAATAGTAGATATCCAATCAGAGTAGTTTATGGGGTAGATGAATCCCACTTCCAAAATCTTTTATAATTCCTCCTTGACTAGTAGTGCCACCTTGGGATGCATTTTATGCAATTTTTGATTTATAGGTTTAACATTAGGATGAATGTCAAGATGGTGGACCACTAGTGAAGGGTCTAATCCTGACATATCTATGTAGCTCCAAATAAAGATGTCAATGAATTTTGTTAATAAGTAAATTATAATTTCATGATCTAAAGGAGTAAGAGATGGCTCTAATTTGACTATTTTGTGATGTTCCTCTATCCCAATATTGATTTCTATCACCTCCTTAATAAGTGAGGGTAATTGCTCTTGGAGATAAGGGGGATATTTGATCTTTGGCATGTTAGAAGATTTTTTTTTAGGTAACTCCATATCAATATCAAGGTAATCTTTTGATTGAATGAAATTAAATATGATGTCATCTAGTTCTATGAGAGGCTCTTCGTTATCTTCAAAACATTCTTCTTCTTCTCAAATATGCAATGAATATTGTTCTCTGAAATAAGTTGATTAACATAGATGGATGGAGAAGCCTCTTTTATGATCACTAGATGAAATGAAAGTTCTTTCCCCCAAGTGTTCAAGGATATCCTCATCATGTTGAAACATATCGAAGGAAGGATCTTTCTTAGAGTCTCAATCTATGAGGGTAGGGAAATAGAGGGAGACATTGATGATGGATATGGTGGTGCCAAGGAAAAGGTTTGTGGCAACCAATTCTTTGAAATGATTACAAATGGATCTTGTTTTGATATTTTCATCAAGAAGCCACTGCTCATTGGTCAAGATAGAATCCATGATGATATTGATTAGGTCACTACCATATCATTTATAGTCTAGACCATAATAGGATGACTTTTCCTAGATTATAATTAGCTCCTGTCATCCTTGTTCTTCTTTGCCTGGTCCTTTGCCCTTATAATTCATGTTTTTCATTATATGATAGACCTTGACATAACATTTCTTGGATGAGATGATAAAATCATCATCAAGTAAAATCTAGGAATCCTCTCTATCTTCAACATACTCATCTGATAGAAGTCCTACACTTTCAAAAAATGTGAACCCAAACTGATACCAAATGGGCCTATCTTCTCTCTTATCAAGGGACCCATAGATATTGGGGGATAATAGAAGATAACCTATACATAAGGTTTTATATTCATATTCACTATAACTAATGGGTGTGATTTTTCACTTGGCAAACTTTGGTGTGGGAGTAGATGTGAAGGTTACTTGATCAAGAGAAATATATTTTATAACCATTAACTATAGATGGTATTTTTAGTGTGATGAGGTGGGGAGATAGATTGATCCATTTGATAGCTATGATAGTCATTGACCCCGAGAATAGTTACCTCCATGCCTAAATGGGGGAACTTGAGACATTAATGAAGGGTAGATGAAATGGCTTGCATTTCATGCATCCAAGATCTCCCAAAAAGCATATTATATGGTAGATACATATTTACTACATGTACCAAGGTTTGATGTACTATGGATCCCTTAATGATAGGGAGATAAATAGATCATATTGATGGCCTTTCATTATCATCATAAGCCTTTATCATAATTAAGTTGGGTCCAAATGATGACTCAGAGTACCCCAAATTCTTTAAGAAGTCCATGTTACACAAAGTGAACAAAAATCCTCCATCTATAAAGATGTGGGAGATGCAGTGATGTGTGATGGTGACTTTAATGTATAATGGATAATTATGATGGGGGCCAATTGGTGGTAAGTCTTAAACACCAAAGGTAAGCTATGGAGAAGGTGATAGGTGTTCTAAAAGTTCTTGGAATTGATTTATATCTAGGTCACTTGGTACCTTTAGCTCATTAAATACTTACTTTAATATGTCTCTATGCAAAGTAGATGTCTTAAGAAGTTCCATGAGGGAAATTTGAGTGGGGGTCTTCTCTAGCTGCTGAATGATATCATATGATTTCTCTAACCCATTATCCATTTTATTATAAGTATTCCCCTTAGGTTGAGTGGTTGATGTAGAGGGTTATTATGAAGGTACTGTAGGAATGATAATTTTATTCTGTTAGGTAGTGATAGAGTAATCAATAGTGGCCCAGTTAATTTTCAAGATGGGAGAGGTGGATGGTGTGGACTCAGGAGTTTGGTAAATATTTATGGTATTAATGTAGTGATAAGGGAAAACATGATTATTGGTGTAATTAGAGGATGATGCCTGACCCTGGTCTCTTTTGGGCCTTGAATTCCTTTATTAATGCTTTAGGAGAGGATATTTATAGATTCCAAGTTGTCCATTTCCTGACTAATTTGGTGTAGACTCTCGTTCAAGTTCTATGTCTCTTTTCTCAATCAAATCTTAGACATAATGTTTTTATTTCATGTAATTTTCATTATCATGCCCTTTTACCCTATGAAATTTGTAGTATTCATCTTCATGATACCAATCAGGTTTAGGCTATTGATTATCCATAGGTCAAATTTTTGGTAGAGTTATCATATTAGCTGCAATTAATTATTTTAAGACAATTTCTAATGGTACTCCCAAACTGGTTACGGGTCTTTTCCCAATATGAGGTTTGGGCCTCCCTCATAGAACCTTGATGGTAGAGACATTGGGAGGTTGTGTGAAACCCTTTCATTAGATGGTATGTACATGTTGAACTTTGGAATCTATTACTCCATCACCTATGACATTCTTTTTTTTATTGAAGACCTTGGGTTTGTTAGAGAAGGAATTATCTATATTTTGTTTCTACGATTATGAGAGTATAACTTGATAGTCCCCTTTTCAATAAGAGCCTTTTTAATTTGTATTCCCTTCTCTATGATTTCATTAAAGGTCTTTGCACATTATAGTTTAAATTGATATTTGAGTTCCATATTGAGGTTATTGACAAAGATTTTAGCTAATTCCTTTTTGGGCACACTACATCTTATTTGACTCACCAAGCCCTGCCATTATTATAGGAAATATAAGAGGCATTCCCCATTCCTCTATTTTATGTTATAAAGGTCGATAATAGATATGTCATGCTCTATGTTGAATGATAAATGCCTAAAAAATTGTTTTATCAACTCTCCAAAGCTTGAGATCGACCCTTTAGGTAAATGCATGAACCATTCAAGAGCTCGTCTGGTTAAACTCTTCAAGAATAACCATAACAGATAAGCATCTTAATATGAAACCTCATGATAGATAATGTATAATTATTGTACATGCTCTCTTGGATCATCCTTTGTTTGGTATTTCTCAAATTTTTAAACTTCAAAATGCAGGGGGGGAAGGGACTTGTATGATGCTAATATCTAGAAGTGATCAAGTATTTAAGGGCTTGAGATCAAGTATCCACTTGTTATAAGGTTTCTTTCATCATTTTACATTATTAGGCAAAAGTTCCCAAGTAGGTTGAGGGGTTTATTTTGACTTCCTTGTGGAACATGGGTAGGGGGGTTATTAGTGGTAGCATGATTTGTGTGATTGAGGGTATTAGGATTGTTATTAATATTGTTATGGGTGTGGGAATTGTTAGAGGTGTGGGAAGTGTGTTTTGGAGGAGGTGTATTTTATACATCAATTGATCTAGGTATTCTTTTATGGTAGTCTACCTCCTATTAACCTCAGCATGTCGATTGATAAGGGGTGGTTGTTCTTCTTGTTCTTCTAAGAACCCAAGGTCTAACTCTTGATGAACATGATGGCATGAAGACATAGATGGGTGGATGATGTTATTTAGATGGGAAAGGTCATAATTTGAGGGCAAGGTTCCCCTAATTTATATGGTTTGGGATAATAATTCATATTAGTTCTCATATAAATAATGTTCGATAAGGTGACATACATCATCATTATGGAGGAGATTGTTCCTATCATTCTTTGCCCAAGCTGAGGGGATGTCATGGTGAAAGTCATCATATTCCTGAGTTAGGTCATAGATCCTATCATTGTTGTCTTAATTTGAGCCTTGTCCTAGGTGAAGTAGAACTCAGGTTTAGATGGCCATGATAAAAGAGTGGGAAGATGAGATGTGATGGGGTATGATATGGATATTTTGAATATTAGTTTTGGATCAAAAGATCAGACTAATAGAAATCAAGGATTGGGATTATTTGATGGATATGATAGCTATACATTATAAATAAACAAGAGTCTTTCAAGAAATCAATCTAGCAAGGATAGGAAAAAAAAGTGATGGGATCAAATATCTTTGTCAACTAGAAAATGGACAAGTGGATGGGTGCTAGGGAAAAAAGATGCTTGATAGAGACAAAAGGATAAGGATGGGTGCTAGATTGAGACTTTGTAAGGTTATATTTAACAATAATTTCAAGTGATAATGGGATGTTAACCAATGATATGTGAGGGATGATTGACCACTAATAGTTTGGTCCTTTGTCAATAACCAATATCCTGAGTGGGGATGATAGATGGATATGTATGTGATATATATAAGTGATAGGTGTGGGAGATATTGGACAAGGAACATGTATCAAGATAGGTGGTTGGGGGAGAGAATGAGTAGGACAAAATAAATCCTAGATGAGTGGTATACACAAGGGGAAAAGGATAACTAGGGTAGATTCAATTATTTACAATAATGGGACAAATATAGATATGGATGATTAAATATGATATATGGATAAATAATTATGTGATATAGGTCAAAAAGATAAATGGATTATGAGGGTGAATAATTATTTATGCATGATAAGGGTTTAATAAGGGCTATAATGAGATGGTGAACCTATATAGATGAATTATGGAATGATATAGGTATATATACGATATCTATGTGAATGAGGTGGACTGGGTGAGGATAGAAGGATAAGTGGGAGATGGGCTGTATGAATATAGATATGTAATGTGGATATATATAACTCAACTCATAATTTATATGAAAGACACAATCTCAATGATACAAAATCATACACAAAACTTCTTCTCTTTCAATTTTCTCAAAGAAACCTGCATTTTTTTGTGTGAAAATTACTGTGATCTTGATTAGGACTATTTATAACTTGGAAAGTTGTTTTATAGACTCAATCTATCTCTCTAAAACCAATTAATGGATTATGGTATTATATTAGGCTTAGGAGGTTTTTATACATGGATTCTAATATATATATCCACAT
Source organism: Torreya grandis (assembly GCA_037957365.1). Classification (NCBI taxonomy): domain Eukaryota; kingdom Viridiplantae; phylum Streptophyta; class Pinopsida; order Cupressales; family Taxaceae; genus Torreya; species Torreya grandis. Next base: position 102,235 of record JARHVA010004708.1, read on the forward strand.
TACATATCTATATCCATACAACCCATCTCCCACTTATCCTTCTATCCTCACCCAGTCCACCTCATTCACATAGATACCGTATACATACCTATATCATTCCATAATTCATCTATATAGGTTCACCATCTCATTATAGCCCTTATTAAACCCTTATCATGCATAAATCATTATTCACCCTCATAATCCATTTATCTTTTTGACTTATATCACACACACACACACACACACACACACATATATATATATATATATATATATATATATATATATATATATATATATATATATGCTAGTGATCAAATATGGATCAATATGCTAAGGGGGATGAATTATATGGGTGGTCTATGGGAGGATATGAGTGGATACAAAAATAGGATGGGGGGATGTGGAAGGTTAAAAATGGATCAATTACTAAGGGTATGAGATATATGAGTGATCTATGGAGGAATATGAGTGGACATATGATATATGGATAAGTGGAAGTGGATTTGATGAGGATAAAATACTAAATAGGGGATGGACTATGGATCAATTAATAAAGTTATATGGGATGGATGGTATAAAGATAATATGGATGATGTAACAATGATGTGGATGGGGAATTTATCTAATTGGAAAAAGATGATAAGATGGAATAATAGAGATAGGGTGAGGCAAGATAATGTAGATGTTTTAAGATACAAGATAAAAAAGGGAGGTGGATTAGGATGGAATGTAGATGATAGAATGTCTTAGGATATGGGAAAAAGGGATAAACTTATGGTGATATATATATAAATTGTAGGTAAGGTAAAGGGAAATATAGATGTAGGTGGAAGATGGGTAGTTAAGGATATGGGGTGGCTAAGAAGGGATTATAAAAACGTGTGGAAAATTATATGGTAAACAAAGATGTGATTTGGATTTGAAGACTATGGGGTGGGTATATATGCAAATAAAAGTGTGGGATCTAAGTGCTAATGTGATGAGTAGGATGTGATGCTCAAAAGGACTATGGATCTATATGGATGATGACCTATGAAGGTGGATGAAGTGGGTGATGATGAAAGGGATATGGAAAAGAAGAAATAGACAATGATGATAAGGAATGGATAGGAAAGTGGATGTGGATAGAATAAAGTGGTTATGGAATGATACTAAGATGGGAGAGAGATGAATCTTATATGGTTTTCTAAGGTTATGCACACACAAAAGTCAAGGGTATAGATGACATGGCTTATCAAACAACATGTGTCTTTTCACAACACCCAAGCAATCATGCACAAATACAACCCTATTTAGTAAACCATATGGGAGTGTAACTCGATGTCCACACCATCCAATGGATGCACAAGTGAGGTTGTAGGTCAGTGACCCATTATAGAATCAATTGAACCCTCTCAACCTTGTTTGATCTAGATGGTCACTTGGGTGATGATAATAACAATGGTAGTGGAATACCTATTATAGCCAAAATAACCTACTCTAAGGTATACAAAATGTTCTAGGGGAGTCCCAAATATACGTAATGATATGATGGGGCCTAAGTCCATATAGGAGGGTATCTTATTGCCATGGGTATATGGACTTAATCATTCTCACTTCATAGAACCCTTTATGGGAATTTTGCTTAGGTCATAATGACAATTCTCTCTTGATTATTATAGTCTACCAGAACATGGAGTGTGGTTAGCACATGGTGGTGAAATCCATGATACTAACCCCTATAGACTAAGCTACGTGTGTGGTGATGAAATCCACATCATGTGTTATCATAAGGGAGGGATTAAATAGTCAATCAATGTCATGATACAATTAATTTATCCCTTCTAAATACCTATGTAAGCTTCACATGATATGACAAATTATTTACAAACATAAGACATACACACAAGAATAAACAAGTATAAATAAGAAGACTAGTTAAATTCAAATCACAATTTTGTAATTATGGTAATGTTAAGCAAAAAATAAATAAAGATGGAAACCATCCCTATAAGCATAAAGGATTATAAACCAATAGGGCTACCTAAAAAACCCTCTGAGACCTAAAAACATATTAGTCAACTGATTACCACAATCTCACAAGTACACATGGCAATACCACAACCAAAATAGACAATGCTACTACTAAGATCTAATACCACTACTGTAAATTAGTGGGATTGTCTACATTACCATTAATGGGATCAATAAAACTTCTACTTAGGGATATATTCAACTAGTGGTATTGAAAAATTTAGACTTCCTATAAATTTTTTCTCAATTAAGTCTAAATAGTCTATGGATCATAATTAATTACAAGGCCTCATTTTTAATATAATTAATGATATACAAGATACTAAAAATCCTAGACTCACTATAATAATCTTAAAATTGTCCTTAGATATGATATCCTATAATATCACTATTTAGACTAACAATATTGCTATTTGTAGGTCAATGCTACAACTATTGAAGTAGTGATATTGCAAGTTTTCCCCAAATCAATCAAAGGGAATTTTCCAACAATCTCTATAAATTTTTGATAGTCCATACAAGGCAAAAAGTTACTATGAGCTATACACTTAGATTGGCAAATAGAAATAGATAAGATGCAAAGAGCAATGCTTGCTAGGGTGAGTTTGATCAAAAATGTTATTTGGGCCTAAAATGATGTTTGGAAAGATCTACTGTACCTAATATGTTTTTCCTCTTGCTGTTGAAAACCAGAGTGAATACTAATGAGGAACCAAAAGTAGTCAAGATAAGAACATTTCTAGTTTATGATGACTAGATAATACCACTACAAAAAATAACAATACCATTACTTATAGGTCAATACCACTATTAGTAAATCATGAGATTGTCAAAAACTAACAAAATCCACCCCTTGCCTCAAAGTGGTCTTTTAAACTCCTTTTTAGTGCAATAACACAACTGAGGGAGTGGTAGGATTGTCAAAAATAGATTAGTTGTCTTCAATCCAGTAGAATATCACCTTGTCCTACACATAAGAAATAATACACCTACTAGTAGGGACATAGTTAGCTTAGGGTTGTCAAAACATAAGATTCTCAACAAGGGACAATACCACCACTAGAATCATCAATACTACGACTATTAGGGCAATACCATGACTATCGAAGTAGTAATATTGTTGAAAAATAAAACGTTACTAAAACCCCTAACCACTAACAATCTTACTAACAATACCATGAGTTAGATTGATAATGCCACTATTCAGATCAACAAAACTACTACTTGTAGGGTAAAACTATGAATTTTTTGAAACACATGAAAATGAAAAATCTGGCCTTAGTTTCACATCTAGTTGGTCCTACAATCACTTGAAAAGCTTCCAACAAGTATATTAACCTAAATAAGAGGGTCTGCTCTCATTGTGGTCACCAAAATGTGCACTAATTTTGGGCTTCAAATAAAATATTATCAAAAGAGATAATGAAAACCCTAAAATAATGACACCAATAAGAAGGGATAGAAAAGGTAAATATTTTTTATTAGAATTTTCTTAACATCACCTTACCTCTTCATAGATCCAATATAATATTGACACTTGTATGCTTCTTACTTGATTTGTTGGATTGCTTCAAGGCTTGACAATGGGTTCAAGTGGCTATGGATGTTGATAATGGCTTGTTGAAGGCTTGGTTGCTTGTTGAAGTCACTATAACATGTAATTGTTCATCCCCTTGGGCAAGGGATGGAGTAGTTTTATAGAATAATGGAATGAGATATTATGTTCAAAATTTAAATTTGGGTCATTAAGATCAAGGGTGGAAGATTTTCCATGGAATTTTTGATTCCATGGAATCCTCTAGAATAGAGGATTCCAAAGGTTTAGGGTTAAGATGGAGAGATTTATAGAATTTTTCAATTCTAAAAATCTCCTCCATAGGGTTTTAGGGGTTTAACAGAGGCTAGTGTAGGGTGGTGGGTGGGTAGGTAGATTATTTTGGAATTTAAGATTAGCTAGTGTGATTAAGGAGTAGGTTAGTAGGTAATAGGATTAGTTAAGGTTTATTAAGGTGGGATTAGTTGGATTTGGGAGATTATAAGGTTTGATGGGGTGTATGAATGGATATGGGGATTAGGCTAAAAGGAGAAGATAAGGCTAGGGATATGGTAATTAGGCTAAATTAGCACAAATTGGTAAAATTAGTGTGCAATCATATTTAAATGCATACACATAGGTAATAGTATATCTAGTAGGCTATATATGCATTTGATATCTATGGCACTTTTATAACACACACACACACACACACACACACACACACACACACACACACACACACACACACACACACACACACACACACACACACACACGTACGTTATAAGTGCAAATTCATCAATGATTGTTGGAGTAGACTAGACTATGCTAACCTTGGAGAGTAGACTAAGAAACCATGAACGTCCTATCTACATTTATATTTATGCCAAATTAAGTGGTTTGATTATCATATAAGATGAGACATCAACTAGACATTTCATAATCTCAGAGGTAAACTATGTTTAAATATTTCTAAATATGTCAATATATATTAATAAATATCATTTATTGTGAATGTAAAAATTAAATGAATGTGCAAGATACATTTAGATAGTATAATATATCTTATCCGATACTTGATACTTGATAGGATATAAAGTAAGCTAAGTGAAAATTTTACCATTCATGAGTAGTATTCATTATATATATATATATATATATATATATATATATATATATATATATATATATATATATATATATATATATATATACACACACACACTATGATTCTGTTAAGTTACTAATGAAATCATATATATTATGCACGTGTGGGACACACTATTTTAATGTGTGTGTGTGTGTGTGTGTGTAGACACACACACACACACACACACACACACACACATATATATGTATATATATAATATTGAAGTACCTATAATTATATTGATGATTAAATACTAAGTCATAGGCTTCTGAACCATAGAATCCTATTTATGCATGCATATAACCCCCATAAAAGTAAAACAAATTCTATAATGGAATATTGTATGCTTCGTGAGAATTGAGAATTTCTTTGTTATATCTCGTTGGTGAATAGAAGCTTATGTTTTCATTGATTTATAACTACTTTATTATGACTAGATGTGGTATTTAGTTGTTGTAGAACACTAGACTATGATAATATGGGTTATCATAGATTACATTATATTTGGAAACTACTTCGAAATTGTAGTTTAGATGTATATTATACCCAGATGGTATGAGCTATAGTTATTATTTCTATTATTTATGTGATAGATAATATTGTGAGATTCATTCATATGTTTGATGGAATAAATGTATGCATTTAGATTATTCCTATGCTTAACATGTTATATAATTTCTAGTATGATGTAATATATATTAATATATTATTTATACTATGTTAACCACATCTCACATTGTTGCTATTGAGTAAGTAGTGAGACAAATTTCATTAGCTTACTAACATCACAATACTAGTTAAACATAATCTGATCTAGTGGTGTTATGAATTTGACTAATCCTTAGATCATTAATTATTAAAAACTTTAGCCAAAGTAATGTTAATTGAGACATTATCATTTCATGAGTATGATTTACAGGTTTTTGTGATATCTTGGTTAGAATGGGTTTCTTTATGATACACTACATGTTTAGTTTTAGAAATCATACAACACACAGGTACTAGTTTATCTCTCTAGATTCCCATGCTATCACTATTTAATCATCCATAAAAGGAGAGCCATTCCTTGATGGGATTTGTGTAGGGGATAATTGGTCTTGGTGTGGAAAAGTGCTCAGATGATGTTATGTCTCCCTACAATAGTACTATTTTTGAGATGACACTTGTGAGTGTCATAGATACTAGACTCTAGGGAACTTACACTCTGGGGAGTTATGTATCTTATATATATTGTATTTATTAGTATTTATTAATGAAACATTATCATGATGAGATATATTACTTATTTATTGTGCATTTATAGTAGTGGCTATATGTTTGTACCAACTGTAGCTGAATATTTGTAATTACCTTCTATAAATAATTATGATGATAGTGATCAGTGATGTATGATGTAGCATGCTCATTTAAATTTATTATACTTAGAGTATTATATATGATCATTGATTATATTCTTATGGTGTAATATAATTAAATTATATGTTGATTTAAATTAAAAAGAATTCACGTATTTCAATGTAGATCCTAGTGGGGATGGTACACTATTTGACTTACAAAATTAGAGTCTTTTACATTTTTGAACTTCAATATTTCAAAGTGCAGATCCTAAACTAATCAGGTCTATGCCAAAGCCTCATCTAATTTAAGCTTGGGTGGGATACCTTTTGCATTTAGACTGTGTTACTTGGATTGATTTCTTATTTAGTCTAAAGATGCCTTACCTAGACTTAACAATTGTTTATTATCATGTGCCTTTTTTAAGCATCCTTTATGTTGACTTTGCTACCATTTGCCTTGTTTAGAGTTTGTTGTGTTGAGTTCTAAAATTTCATAATTACATTTTTAAAAGAGTCTTTTGTGAGCCAATTACTGAGTGTCTTTCCAATGTAATTACCTTAGACTTAGGTTATTTTTGAGCCATTTACCAAGTTTATCCAAGCCAATTACATTATATTTAGATTGTTTTTGACTTCTTATTTAAAATCAACCTTTGTTTCCAAGTCTAGCCTTGCTTTCCACATTAATGATTATATACACCTTTGGGAAAATAATTATTCACTTTTGATCTAGTTCATGATTTTTCTACCTTGTTTAGATACCTTTGCCACTAATTATAATTGCCTTTGGGAAAATCACTACCTTTTATTAAGACCAATTTAATGTTTTTATTCTACCTTTACTATAAACCTAGATTAGTTGTTTTACCCTTAGGGCCTATTTTAAAGAGCAAAAGGTTAACTTTATAAGACCTCAATTGTTTTACACACTTTATACCTTTGTTTTTTAAAAGACCTAGTCATAGATCTGAACATACCTCATTATACACGTAGTAGGACTATCTACAATCTAGACTATGAGAAATTTGTTACTAGTGACCCCTTTGTTTAAGAGTCATATGGTGATGATATAGCATATGAGATGGATACATATCTCTCTTATAATATTACATATTAAGAACAAAGTTATGACCTACTAACATAGTACTTTGGGAGTGTACCATCTTATCTAGGCTAAAAACAAGAGCAAATGACACAATACCTTACTCAAATGATGCCTATTCTTGAACAAAGAAAAAAACACCATACCTACTATGTAACAACACTAACCCAAAAAATTTATGATCCATACTTGTTTGACCTCCATTTTATAAAAAACAAAGACAAAATTCTAGTCAGGGTAGTAGAAGTAGGAGCTAAATTCCCACCAAACTTCCCACATGAAAGTTTATCTAGTTTGTTATAACACTTAGTGTTGGGCCCCCTTTTATAGAAACTATGTGAATGATGCCAAATTTTTAGATATATATGTGAGGTAAAATTTGGGGTGGTTATTCCCTTTTGTACATTTTGGTGCTAGCTAGAGGAGTCCTCAAGGATCCCACACTAGCTGGTAAGCAGTTGTGTAACACTAAATTTCAAAAGACATCCTTGCTAGAACTTATACATGGTAGCTCATGAAGTATGGATGTCAAAATATTGGATCAAGTGAGAAAGTGACCCCTAAGTTAAAACTTGACATATGGCATGCACTCATCCAACTTGGGTAGTGTAGTGGAGCCAACAAACTCATGGTAACGCATCTCTTGACACACATCCATCTGACCTAGCAGGAGACACCTAGTTGCCTATAAAAGAAGGCTTGCATTTGAAGATCATAGAGAGGTGATGAAGTTAGTGAATCTCTTGTGAAATAAAGATCCAACCTAAGAATTGATTTTTTCATATGATAGTTTAATTAGTTTGAATGTTTAGCCCAATCTCACTTATGAGTCATTGGGCATGAGTAGTGCTAGGAGAGAGTATGCTATGCTTATATGTATTAAACTTTATTGTAAGCTGTAAGTCAATGAAGAGAACTATTGAAGAAGTAAAGTTTTGATTATTTCTTTCTAGTTTGTGTAATGTTATGTTTATAAGTTAGTTGCATTTAATAAATGTTATAGTTGTTTGCTAGAATGTATCATAAAATGGAGGTTCATCCTTGGTCGTTATTGGTGTCTTAGTGCCATATATCAACCTTAGCACACCTATAAAGCAACTAAGTGTTAGAATAGGAATGCACCAATGGTCTAAGATCCATGCCTAAAGCACTACCTTGAGGATGAGTAGTTTAACCTAAGCCATCCCTATGAGTTGTCTAAGTACCTAAATCACCTTGTACTAGCCATTTCCATAGCTTGCACCTCTAAGAGACCTTCTTAGCCAAGTATGGACTTGTACCTTAGGACTCATTTCATTGAAAATTATCACAACCATTAAAACCTCCTTTTAGATACTTAGCATTGAAAAGCCACTTGAACCCCTTTGGCTAATGTTTAAACCACATTAAGACCTAAATTGTGCCATGTTTTAACTAGCCCAATGTGGGCATAATCCCTTCCCTATTGTAATTAGAGTAAGTACACAAGGCTTGTGACTTATGTGAAACTAATTATAGTGAAATATTATGTTGAATGTTGTGTGTTAGACCCTATTATGCTTGTGCCTAGATCTATCAAGTCTAGAACTGACTTGGTCTATTTGATAGCTAAGTGCATGAACAAATGCAAAGGCTAACTAGGTGAACTTTTCTATAAAATTTTGGTTCTATTTCTATGACTTGCATTGAATTTCATTGTTAAAATGGTACAATAGAGTGATGTTTTGAATATCACTCAAGCATATCAAGTACTATCTAAAGCAAGTGGAAGATAATTTTGTGTAGAGGCATCCTACATCCAAAGGGTATAAACTAAGAAAATGGGTACATGAAAAATTGTATGGTGCTCTATATGAGGTGTTATTTTATGAACTAGCTAAGCATGTGTACTAGTATTTAGTCATATATACTACCTATAGAAGGAAAATCAATAGCCAATGCCTTGAGTGGGCTATACAATGCCTATAAAAGCTTGAGATCCTAGATGAAGCTTGGATGTGCATTGTGGATAAGTGGTAGAGTGACATGTTAAATAGATACATGTTGGAGTTCATACTATCAACATTTACATGCCCTAAAGAAGTAGAGTACAAGTTTTTTCATGAGCTAATGGGTACATTCATCAAAGGACTCAATATTGACCTAAATAAACTCTTGGTGGATTACGGTATAGAAACTATAAGGATGGAAGGTTAAAATCCTTGCACATATGAGTAAGTTTAAAAGGTGATAAGGGAAGTGTAGGTAAGGTACAATGGAAGAGGAATAAAAAATTGACACCTGAGAGCTCTAGAGGATGAACTATAGTAAGTGAAGGCACAACTTGATGGAGGATCTAGAACCTATAAGTTCCAAGAGGACCCATAGTGAGTGGGAAGGGTATGGACAAGGATCCCTTGAATGACAAAAGTGAAAAGAGGGAGAGGAAGAAGCAAGATACTAGACTTAGTAGTTGGGTGTAGGATGTAATGGGTTCTTAAAATATGTGGCACTTTAGAATGTTCCAAAAGTACATACCCCCTTTAAAATTGAAATGTAAATTCATATGATAGATTCTTGACCAAAAGGAAAAAGAATGGTAATTAAACTTGTTATCGACATAGACTTTAATAAGGTCTAAAATTTGGATCAAAAATTTGTAATTGAGAAAGTAATTCTTTATGAGGAATTTAATAATGGTATAATGAATCCATCAAGTACCAACACAAGAGCCTTGAACATAAGTGAAACCATTCCCATGCAAATAATGTTAGTTTTTTTTATTGGGAAACAACCCACAAGAAGTGGCATGATACCACTAGTGATTAGTACTGCACTAACTAGTTCAACAATGCAACCTATTTCATTAGGGTCAATGTTCAATCCTAAAAGTAGAGGAACTAGAGGGCCACCTCTAACATAGGCCCAAGGGGGATAGGTACCTCAGAAATTATCACCACCCCCTCAATAGATATAATACAAGATGATGATGCATTTGACTGAGTATCATAGAGTTGATAATGCCACAAAGCATGTGCTAAAATGTGAGTTGAAATGGCACACTTAGGGCATCACTCAGCCCAAGCACAAGGCAACCTAGTTCATGACCACTTTATTGGATCATGCCCATAGTTGGTATCATATTTGATCTAAAATAGGCTACGGTTGACTATAATGTGTTGAAGGAATCCTTATTGAAAGAGTTTTATATCCTTGAGTTTGAGAAGTAGAGCATCACAATGCTCAAGGAAATCAACCAAAGATTATCCAAGAGCATGCACCTGTATGATGCAAAATTTAAAAATCTTCTATCAAAGATTTTGTATGACATCCACCCCTCCTAACACATGTAATGGTTTTGAGGAGGGCTATTAGTACCCTTTATATGAGTGCTATCCATGAAAAATTTCATGGACCCCCATGAAGTGCTTAAAGACACACTCCAAGATATGTAATAGGTAGTACTGATACCAAGATCAACCCATTCATGGAGGTGTAGATTACATAAATGGCCTCCCAACTATAGAAGGTTACCATTTATTCAACATAAGACATTTGTAGTGGGTTATGGTGTCCTGACTATGAGATGGAGTGGCATAACAAGAACACATACCCAGAAAGAAATGTTCATGCCCTACTTCTCAATGGTGGAGTTTTTCACAGGCCACATGACTCTCAAAACTATCCTCTATTATAACACACTAGCCAAGTAAACACCACCATTTATTACAAAATGTGTAATGCCTATACACATTTAATAGTGGACTATAGAGTCATTAATGAAATGCACCAAAACATAGAAAGAGACATGAGGTAGATGATGACATTAGGTGGTGGTCAGGTAGGTCAATACAATGAAGGTTATGGCTAGAACAATATGGGTTATGAGAACTAGTAAGGCATGCATGGGTGAGGAGGAAGACATGGTGGAGGAATATTCCCACCATGATCATGCTACAAGCGTGGGTCAATTGAGAATTACCAATGTGACTACCCCACACACTCAATGTGTAGGTACTATCAAGGACCATATTTGATCAAAGAATGCCCAGACTTATACAAAAAAATAATTCAAGGTTAGCCTGTTGTAGATAGAGGTGTCATGACGGTTAGGCATGAGTCTAGAGAGGAAAGTGGGTCCCTAAGCCATAATAGACACACAAGGATCCACCTAAGGTGTAGGCCACAATAAGGATTGGGTTCACCATTCAACCACCCACTACATCAAACCAAGATCTATGCTTAGAGTATAGAAAATCAAGCCACACTGACATAACATAGTTAGAGCCACAATTTGTGCAATATCCTAACCCTATACAGTATAAGGACTCATCTTACAATAATCCATGAGTGTGATACAAAACTTGTAGGGAAAAATTTATTTGGCCAAATATTTAGAGGCACAAGCCACCGCTTCATGTAGGAAGCAAGATCACCAAGAGGCTAAAGTGTAAGTGTTGATCAAGATATTTTGCCTCTTGTGAATTGAAGGGGTGTTGCCCTTACTGAAATACTTGATTTTGAAGCATGTAGGGAAATAACCAACAAAAATGCTCCATCTAAAGTGATATAAGTTATAATTCTACATATGGAGTAGGTGCATGAAGTTAGGTATACTTATAACATCGATTATGACCAAGAATTATTGATAGATGCCACTATTAATGGATGATATATTTGTGAAGTACTAGTTGATATGGGTGTAGAGGTTAATATTCTAACCAAAACCAATTGGGAAAAGATGGGGCAACCACCCTTGAGGCCTTCACCTCACATGCTATTTATGACCAACAAAACTTGAGTGTAACCTATCAAGATCTTGAAGGGTGCCATTGTAGATATCATGGGTATCGAGTTCTAAGCTGATTTTGAGGTAATCAAGTTGGCAGAATAGGACAACTAGCCAACACTCTTGGGAAGGCCATGGTGCTATGATAATAATGCATACATGTACTTTAAGAAGTGCTATATGACTTTTTATAATGGCAAGGAAAGGGTGGTGATCCCTCTTTCAAGTGATCAAGGGCCCCCATATGTAGAAAGTGTTGATCTCAAGAATGAGATCAATCATGCATATAACATCATGGTATAGGGTGTTGATAAGCTCAACCTTAATAACTAAGGCATTATTAAATGGGAGGATGGGTGATCAACCTCTGATACAATTGATGTAGCCTATGAGTAATGGGTTGAAGAGGCTTATGAGGTCACTAGCTGAAGGTACCACCTAGTATGTGTAACCAAGCCAAGGCTAGCTAGGACTGGGCTAGTTAGGATTGAGTGCCCCAAGAAAAAATGGTCCCCCATTCTTGAAAGGTGGATAAAAGGGTACTTTGACTTAGTAAAGGGAATCTTGTAGTGCTTCCAAAGTATGAAGGGAGCTAACCCATAGAAAATTATGACCATTACATTGAATTCTATGTCCCAAAGGAGATAGATTGAATGAACACACTCGTGCATACCTTCAAGATCACTATTAATTGCTAGTGGGAAGTGTAGAGACCTAACTTTCTAACTTGGCAAGATGTTAAGGTATAAATATGCACTAGGTTTGGTAAAAGTAATGAGGACCTAGACATACCTACTTATATCGATGATTCTGACCCAATCATGTATGTTCATTTTTGCAAAGAAACCTAAATTGTCTATGAAAAAATGCACCAAGAGGTCTGTGGATGCATTCCTTTTATAGGACCTTGAAAACATAGGCACAAGCATGGTACATTGTAAATGAGATGCATCATGAGATATAGAACTAGGAGATGCTCAAGGATAAGTTCATGCACACCTTCTCCTTTTCTTCATAGAACTTAGAGCTACTAGAGCCACTACAAGTCATCTACAAGTTAGTGTTTGAGGACACTACAATTTTAAAAGAGAACCTTAAGGAAATGTTTGAGTATAAAGGACTAGCACTTTTGACATTATTTGGAGAGACAGTGCTCAATAGTGACTCTAGTGAAGAAGATGATGAGACCTAGAAAGAGTGAAATTGTAAGGCTCTAATAGGTAGACAAAAACTTGTGTGCCTTGTATATGATGAATATCTAACACATACTCAACTCTATTGATAAGACAAGTTGAGGACTCCCATTAGGAGAAAAATAACCCCTACCATGCACCTTTTTAGGCCATTGTGGTTACTATAGGAAGTTCATCCAAAGCAATGCAAAGATCATAGCACCTCTAGAGGATAGATTTCATAAGGAAGGCCCATTATACTAGGGTAAGGTGCAAGAGGAGTCATTTGAAACACTGAAGCTAAAATTGGCTAGTGCACCAATTTTACAATTTCTAGACTAGATTACTCCTTTCTATGTCCACATAAATGCTTTAGGAACTACCATTGACACCATATTGGTGTAACTAGGTGAAGGAAAGATGGACCACCCCATCTCCTTTACAAGAAATAAATTGACATAGGTAGAAAAAAATTACACCACCACTAAGCATGAGGCAATGCCAATGGTCTATGCCTTGTAATAATTTAGGCAATACCTACTAACAACTTCATTCATATTTTTCACAGATCATGAGGTGTTTAAGTACCTTGTGAACAAGCTTATTTTACATAGGTACATATGCAAATAGATTATTCTCTTCTAGGATTTTTAGTTCTCCATAGTCATTAAACTTGGGAAGCAAAACTTAGGGCCAAACCATTTATCTCAAATCAAATCTGGCAATGTAGTGGTACTGATTGAGGATGACATGCTAGATGCATAGATATATATGGTCTAACATGTTCCAAAAGATCTATCAAATATTACCACATTCATAACATTTGGGTTTATGCCCCAAAACTTGTCCACTAAGGATAAGAATTAAATTGTAGTTCATGCTGCCCCCTTATAACTCATTAAGGGGGAGATATACAACTAAGTAGGGATGGATTTATGCCTCAGTGTGTTTTAAAACACCAATGGGACTCTATCTTACAATAAGCACATGAAGGGATCATAAGAGACCATTACACTAGTGATGCAATGGTGTGTAAGGTACTACAATTAAGCTTATGGTGGCCAAGCATGTTCCAAGATGCCAAGGAGTATTCTAAGGCATGTGATGTATGGTAGTACATTAGAAAACTCAATCATTAGGATGAGATGATTCTCATTATCATTCTTGCTTAGGTTCCATTCAAAAAATAGGCCATTGACTTTATTGGGCCAATCGCTCCTACAACATGACACACAAGTGCAAGATGCATTTTAGCAACCACTAACTATTTCACCAAGTGGGTCAAAGCCATACTGACCAAATATTGCATAACCATAATAGCTACATGATTTATATGAGAGAACATCATAATCCATTATGAGTGCCTATTAAGTCTAACTAGTGATAGGGGTACTCATTTCATCAATAAGATGGTACACATGCTTTTGAATGAATACATGGTGGTGCACCACAAGACCACCCCATATCATCCCCAAGCCAATGGCATGGCTAAATCCTTTAACAAAATTCTAAGAATGTGCCTAACAAATATATGAAACATTAGTCACAAATATTGGGATTATCATGTTTTAGTGGTACTTTGGGTATACCACATGACCTAAAAGCACCCGAATAAGGTTACACCATTTCAACTAGTGTTTGGTGCTGAAGTAATTCTACCCATAGATTTCATGGTGCCTTCCTTATCGATTACATGGATTAGTTGGTTAGAAAACCAAAAATATTTAAGTGTAAGGTTAGAAGACTTGGAGTGCTTGGATGAGAAGTGTGCCCAAGACAAGTGGATTTATTAGATTGAAAAGGTATGTTAGAAGCACTAATATGAAAAGCATATCAAGCACAATGAGCTATCTAAAGGAACATCGGTGATGCTCTATGATTCCAAGTACTTCAAGCACCAAAAAAAGTTATAAATACAATGGATGGGCCCCTAATTCATCCACCACATATTGGCAATAGGTGCACGAAAGTTGCACATGTTGTCCAGTGAAATGATCCCTAGGAATTTCAATGGTAACTGACTGAAGCCATATAGGTAGTAGGCTAGCACTTATACCATGGAAACTCTGACTTCTTGGTCATTAGTCAATTTGAAGTTGAGCTGACCAGAATAGAGTTTGGTGTAAACCAAAGCATTATTTCTTATTTATTTATCCTTGGTATAGTGTATAGAGGTATCAAGAAGTGTGTAGTGGTTGTAAAAACTTATGTGTTGACACTTCATGCATAATTCCAATCAGGTGAGTCAAGAACTTGCACCCATAAGTGCATAAGGGTAGACATCTAAGTAGTGGGCATGTGAAACTTAACAGGTGTAAGTAGAAGAAACAAAAGAGACATGTGTGAAAGATGAGTAGTGCAGGGCACTTAAAGGCCCAAGAATGAACTAATCTAGTACTACCTTTGCACTAAAATTTCAAGAAGGTGCATTGACTGATCCATTGCCAGAGCCCTAAGACATAAGTGAAGACATTCAACATGATTTATCACAAGATAGACAATGAATATGCACATTCTAAAAGTGTGTCAGACCATTAAGAGAGAAACAAAACACTAGAGGGCCAACACAAGGGATTTGTATGGGGTAGGATAGGATAAGGCAAGATGATGTGTAAGAAATTGACTAAGATATAAAAGCATGATTTAAATAGGAGATAATTTAGAAGATAGTGGAACCAAGGAGGTTGAATCACATACATGTGAGGCACTACACCAAGATTTCCACAAGGAAGGCAAAGGTCATGCCAAAGGATACACACATAGAAGGAAGTCATTTAAGACAATTGGCATCCACCTAGAAAGGAGTGGGAAGTGACCATTTGAACCACATGTCACTTCATCAAAAAATCTACCTTTATAATTCAATAAGGTGGTGGTAGGAAAAATATATGCATTTAATGCATACAAGATAAGATATTTTTAAACATCTCATATATTTTTCACATTTTACAAGAAATCAAGGCACCTACACCATTACACTTATATTAGTAATGGTAGTTGATAAGTGAAGGGTATAAAATGGCAAATGATATATTAGCTTATGTTACCAAGTTTTAGCTAACTCTAAGACTTAGTGCAAACCTAGTAAGAAATTGGAGAGATGAAGAAGAAAAACTCATATGATAGTGAGAAGTTGAGTGATCTAGGTACTAAGAGTGAACATAAGCATAGAGAGAAAGAGTGTATTCATAGTGAAGACCATTGTGAAGGATTTAAGAGAGAGGATTGTGTAGATAATCAAGTTAAACCAAGAAACTATCACCTAATCTACCATTAATGGCCAACAAAGTTTATAGTTCGAGAGCATAGTCATAGATCTTATGACTATAGAAGTGCTGACCACCATTAGAGGCTTTGATAAGCCACATCTTCCTAGGTTTAAAAAAATTATATATAGAATGGTGAAAAAAAATAAGGTGTCAAGTGATATAGAGGTGAAATAAGAACTGAAGAGGCTTAGGATTGTAGAAGAGGTGATGGCCACCAAAACTAAGGTGCAACCAATTGAGGTAGTTAGTGTCATGGATATTGACACTAAGACACTAACCAAGATGTCATACCAATATATTCAATGTACCCTAGAGGTTTAGGTGGGGTAAATTTGGTGTTAATTTGTGAATAACTACCAACTAAAAGAGGACAACCATTCAGACATTGAGTCATTTATAGGACTTGGTACAGGACTGGATGGTGGATATAGGGTGTAGTACCCTAAAAGGTGATGTCCTCTTTGATGTGTCAATTTGAGATAAGTTAAAATTTGTTGGTGTAACTCAATTCTATGATTTTCCCTCCTTCAGAAAGCCATAGGAACTCATCTAGTTATTTCTCTCATGAGTCCATGAAGACCATATATACTTTGTAGGTCAGTGCATGAATATCTATACACAAATGATCAAAAGGATAACTGGGCTCCCAGATGATAGTAGTGACATCCATCATCTGATAGATGGTGATGAAGAAGTGGAGTACATCATAAATTTACTTAACTACTTCAAGGGGGATTTTTATTCCCAATTATCAAGTGTGAGTACCCTAACATGAGGGTGGTGATGCACCTCATGAGCTCTAAGTTATGTCCAACCAGTTGGTGGATAGATGTGTCTAAGGTGTACCTCTATGTTACATATCATATATCATAGGAAGTATAGTTTAATATCATGTAGTTCATTGTATAAGAGCTCATCAATAATATGTTAGAATGACAAAACACCAAGAGGACCTTCAGGTGGGGTTCCATCCTCATCTTGATCATGATGGAGGAGATCAAGATCCTAGATGGATGCGAGGACAACCTATGGGTGTTCTTAGAACACCATGAATCCCCCACATAGAATTATAATGATTACACTTTCCCCAGTACCTTTAACTCTAATTATAAGATGCATGTAATGCACTAGTGTGAGAAGTACATCAAAGCCTTTATATTAGAGTGGCACATTCCCCAAGGGCTTTCCCAACATATGTTCAAGATGATAACTTCTACCATGATATAACACTACTATGTCATGCACTTGGTGATAAAAGATGGAAACAGGTCAGGATGGATAAATCTCCCTTTCACCTTCTCGATAGAATACTTTAGGGATGCACTGCACTAAATCAAATTAAGGAACTAGATGTAGAAAGGTGAAGGATAAGGTGTAGATTTCCTTACATAGATGGAAGATATATAGAAGAAGAAGATGCCTCAGACTATAAATAAATTTATCTAATTCAAGAAGTGACCATCCTTGGATTCATTCATAGACTTTACTATGAGATGAAGTCAAAAAATAAGGATTTCAGTGTTGGGTCTATCATCAAGTGGAAAAAAGAGCCCCTATCTAGATCAGGGATGAAGGAAAACCAATGCCTATTGAAAATAATAAGTCCCCAAATAAAAATAAAGGGGAGACTTTGGAAGAAATTGAGGAGTGGATACATCTAAAGATCAGTTTAGAAGGGGAAGATTCTACTTTAGAGTCATCCAATATGCATGTGAGATTTGTGCGCAAAGCCTCCCCCAACACAAAGGAGAAAAAAAAGGGGAAGGCTACCTCTTTAGTACCCAAATTTATTGTATCTGAGGATGAGGAGGAAGAAGAGAGTGGGAGGGGTACTTACCTTATTCGCAAGGATGATGAGTCCTCATCAAGTCTAGAACTAACCCCTACCCATCACAATTGATTTAGTTAGAGAAATGAAGGTAGAGATGAAATATACTTAGCTTCTCTAAAGCTAAAATATGGAGGGCACAGGAGCTAGAGGAGAAAAAGGAGGAAATGACCACGGTTAAGATGCTAAAGGAGGTCATTGAAATAGCACAGGGAAAGGAGTGGAAAAAAGATGAGGAGTGGAAGGTATAGGAGGTAAAGGGACAAAGAAGGAACAAGAGATGGAAAAGGATCCCAAAAAGGTAACCCATTTAGGTGTACCAATAAAGGATGAATTAGAGCACTAATAGAAGGACATGGGCCTAGACTAAGGCCATATTGATGTGGCACTAAGGTTTCATTGAAAGCATGAAGAGATGAAGGCTAAGGGTATGTCCCAAGCTGAGATCAATCAGCTAGAGGCTGAAGAGATAAGAGAGATAAAATAAATGCATATTGGAAACTATGCAAAGGAAGGTTGAGAAAGAGAAGGCCCAAAGAGAAGAGGTAGAAAGAAAGGCCAAAGAAGAGAAGGCCAAGAGAAAGGAAAGAGAGGAATAAGCTACCTAGGTAGAAAGGGCTAGGATGTTAAAAGAAAGAGGAAAAGAAGGTTGCCATGAGGAGAGAAGAAAGAAAGGAAGAAAAATTACTAGAGATGGTGCCTAACACCTCCAATAGAACAATAGAAAAAATTGCACAACAAGCATGCCTTGACTTTGAAGAGGTGCCTAGAAAAAAAAGGTGATACTAGCACCTCAAAAAACCAAATGGAGGAAACAAAGACATGATTGGAAGAAATGGATGAGGGAGAGCAGTCTAATAAAGAAACCCTGCAAGAAAAACATAATGGTGGGTCTAACATCAAAGAAATATAAGAAGAAGGAAAAGAAGAAGAAGGAAAAGAAGAAGGGGAAAAAGATGAAGGCAATTTTGGGCCCCATTTTATAAAAACTATGTGGACCACACCAAATTGTTAGATCTAATCATAAGTCAACCTTTGGGGTGGTTACTCCTTTTTGTAAATTTTTGTACCAACTAGATCAGGAGTCCCTAAGGATCTTATGCTAGATATTAGGTAGTTATATGGTGCCGACTTTTAATGGACATCCCTACCAAAACTTGTACATGGAAGCTCATGAAGCACAAATGTTAGACGAGTGGATCAAGTGAGAAAGTGACCCCTAAGTGATATCTTGGTATATGATGTGTACTCATCCAACTTGGGTAGTGTAGTGGAGCTAAAAAACTCACAACTCATCTCTCGGCATGCACCCATCTAACCTGGCATGAGACACCCAATTTCATATAAAAAAAGGCTTACATTTGAAGATCAGAGAGAGGTGATGAACACAATAAAGCTCTAGTGAAATAAAGAGCTAACCTAAGCATTTATATTTTACATATGGTAGTTTAAGTAGTTTGAATGTTTAGCCTAAGCTCACTTGTGAGCTGCTGGGCATGAGTAGTGCTAGTAGAGATTATGCTATGCTTATATGTATTAAAATTTATTATAAGATTTAATTTAATGGAGAGAATTACTGAAGAAGTAAAGTGTTGATTCTTGCTTTTTGGTTTGTGCAACGTTATGTTTATAAGCTAGTTTCAATTGAGAAATGCTATAGTTGTTTACTAAAATGTATCATCAAATGGAGGTTCATCCTTGGTTGTTAATTGCATCTTTGTGACATATAGTGACCTCAACCCACCTATAAAGAAACTAAGTGTTAGAACTAAAAGTACCAAAGCTCCAAGAGCCACACCTAGAGTACTACCTTGAGGATGAGCAATCGAACCTAAGCCATCCCTATGAGTTGTATAAGTAATCTAATCACCTTGTACTAGCCATTCCTACAACTTGCACCTCTAAGAGCCCTACCTAGCCAAGTATGAACTTGCACCTTAGGACACATGTCATTGAAAAGGATCACACCCAGTGAACCCATTTTTAAGTAATTAGTGATGAAAGGCCACCTAAACCCCTCTAGCTAATGTTTAAACCACATTGAGACCCAAGTTATGTCATGTTTCAACTATCCCAACATAGGCTTGGTCCCTTTGTTTTTATGATTTAGGTGAGTGCACAAGGCTTTTACCTTGTGTGAAATTGATGCCAGTAAAATAGTGCGTTAAATGTTGTGTGCTTGACCCTGCTATGCTTATACCTAGCTCCATCAAGTCTAGAATTGACTTGGTTTGATAACTAAGCGCATGACTAAACACAAAGGCTAACCTAGTGAACTTTTATACAACACCTAGTAACTTGCCTCATAGTCAACAAATTAATAGGAATCAACTATTTATAATCAAATTTTAGTGTAAATACCTTAATGGATCCAAAGTGTGATTTCTAAAGGGAAAGGTCCTATGGAAGATTAATTAGAAAAGCTACATCAAGTGTATCAAAATTACCTTAACCTAGCTTGAAATTTCAATGCAATGGATGTTTGAAACACACCACTTATAGAACTAGCTCCTTCAACAAGGCCAAAAAAAATTCTTTAGGCTATGCAGATCAAAACATAGACCCCTTTAGCCAAAACACGCTGATAGGAGACATGTATAATGTCCCAATAATGATAGAAGAAACTACCACACAAATATAATACCTCACTTAAAATGTATCAGATAACACATAAGTACATTCTAATGTGAACCAAAGTGGGTCTAATATAATGCTGAGAAACACATAATAAATTACTCTAAATAATACCTAAAATGGTTTCAAATAATAAAAGATAGGTATGCTTGTTTCCTAAGCACAAAAAACAACCTCCACTCCTCAACCAACTGCTTCCTCAATTATGCAACATGGGGCAACTAGACAAAAACAATAGACTAACATACTACCTCATAAAGTGTATAACACTACACCACCTCAATAAATGACAATAAATGTTCTACCACAATAAGCATAAAATGATATACAATAAACATCATAATTTTTTCCTAATCCACAATGTGTTTATATTTGTCAAAAAGTGTTAGTTCGTCAACAATAAGAAATGCCAAACCCTCAATAAGTACCTAACCAATAATAGGTGTTTAATCAATAACAAGGATCCAATGTACAATAGATACTAGGTACTAGGCAATAGTTGCCTTTGACCCAACAGGTATCACAAATAAAACAAGGATCCAACTTACAACACCTTCAATAATAGGGGTTTTTAGCACTATGTTCCCTTTATACAACAAGGTTCAATGAGTAGACAACAAGTTCCCACCCAAAATAAATAATACCAACATATCCCACATAGCCAAATGTTGCTACTATAATCACAATTTTCCATCTGAAGACATGTAGCCAACCCTAGCCAAAATTTTTACCAAAAACAACATATTCCATATCAATAGTACAATCCTAATACACATATATGTATACCTAGTCATTCAACCAATCTAGCCAATTTTTTTTAATATATGCCATTATTTGATACCCAAGTCAAGGCAATCCACCTTTGACTATGCAACTTCAACTACAATAAGCCAAGCCATCCAACTTCTTATCTCAATAACTACAATAAATTAAAGATGCAATTCAAGCCATTCAAACTAGAAAACAAACAAAGTAGTTCAAACTAGATGAAATATGATTGTATCCATTCAATATGGATTATATTAAAATACCATTTCCTTTGGGTTATGAGGCACCCAAATTTGACAAATACAAAGGCAAAAGGAGATCCAAAGATCATTTTAAATAATTCTTTATTTCTTGAACCTAGTGGCTTACAATGACATATATTTGCTTCTCTTATTTCTAAGAAGTTTATCTAGATAAGCCTTAGAATGGTTGCTTAAACTGCTGAAGAATTTTATACCTAAATTTTATGACCTCTTTTAGAAGTTTGTATAGCCTTTCTCATATAATATGGAACATGAGATTATAGTTATGGATTTGGGCCAAGCAAAATAGAAAAGTAGTGAAAGTTTCAATGCTTATCTACAACAATGTAGAGCACTTTCAAGTCAATTCACTCATAATGTGCCAAATAAGTAATTATCCATGATATTTATTAGGAGCCTACATGACGAGATATTTTATCATCTTGAGCTATAATGTGCTCACACATTAAAAGAGGTTATTGAGAAAGGGATATAGATTGAAAAGGCCCTTGTCAATAAAGGGATCACAAAGCTATCTTCTTCTAACCAGATCCTAAACCCACATCAAGACCAAGAGAACTAGACCAAAGCCATAACCAAAACTAGAACCCTATCCAAATATTGGCTTCAATGTTAGATTAGGCCAATATTAATGAAATACCAAAGGCCTAAAACTACAATAATAATGTTGTTAATGGGGTCACTAAATCGTGTAATGTATAAATAGTGAAAACATGAGTTGTCTATTTACCTCTACCCATTTAGAAACCACAACCTCCATTAATTCAACTAAGGCCTCCATAAAACCAACAACCATAAAATCAAGCCTAATTGCAATTCCTTCCTCCAAGGAGAAGACCACCCATTGCTAGACAATTCATTGATCTTGGAGAGCCCATTGAGTTTATATTCTATAAATTAGTTTAGGAAAATACAATTATTTAGATGGTGATAAATCCATTCCCTAAAGGAATTCATTTTCTTGATTGGTATAAAGAACATGAATTTTGTGAGTACCATTGAGGAAAGGGACATTATATATGCTGGTGTATCTAGCTAAGGCATCTAACTGAGAATATGCTAGAGAATGGAGAGATACAATGAGATACCCATGCTCCTAAAATTAATGATAACTTAGGCATCTATCAAAATCTATTTCCTCAACATAACAACAATAATGCCAACAATAACAACAATGCCAACAACAACAACATAATGGTTGTAACCAATGGTAATCTAACCAAACCAACTAAGGAGGTCATCATGTTATATCTTAGGAGTCTTAAAAACACATAAATGTTGATTAGTTTATTTTTAGTAAATCTTAATATAATCTAAGTATAAAAAATCAATGAAGATAAACACTCTTTCTTAAGAACTAGGGGAGTATAACATAATAGACAAAACTACAAATAAGAGATAAAAACACACACTAATTTTACTTCCCTTATCAAAATTAGTGTCCATTTGTTGGCATATAGGATGTTCTTACTTGGTCTATGACATTAGAGACTTTGATCAATTATTTTTTCCATCTTGGTAGCACTTCTCCAATGGCCACATGTGGCTTTACTTGGCTTAGTTTGGTTGGTGTGAAGCTTGGTATCAATTTGGCATTATAACATTACTTTGATGGCTTCTTGAATGTATTCTTATAGAATAATCTTACACACAAAATATTTTTTGGGTAGTGTGACGGCACTTTTATTTATAGGTCTCAAAACTAACTTTAACCCTAGGGAAGTTAGGTTTAGTTTTGACCTTGGTTGAGTCTAAAATAACCTAGGTTGAGTTAGGTTAACCCTGGGTTGGGTCAAAACACTCATTAAGGCTTGAAAACTTACTTTATATATTTATGAGCCATGACAACTCACGTTAGATATTTATGAGGTTGTGACTCACATTTTCTTAAATATTTAGTATTAATAAATCACTTGATTAGCTCCCTTAACTTTGACTCCATATTTGTTGAAAACTTCCTTTTTAGATAAATGAAATTCACTAATTTAACTTAGAATTTTTACTTAGTCAAGTTGATTGAGATTTTATTTTTAATTAATATTTATTAGTGATTTTTGGCTTTTGAAAATTATTTTAAATGTTTTGTATTAATAGCTTGACAGGATAAGAACATCAAATTACTAGGTTTCAAATTGACTAAGGTTGAATCCAAACTACAACGTAATACCCTAAGTAAGCAATCCTTGACACATTTTTAGGCAATTAAATCCCCTAAACATAAAAAATTGGAAATTATAGGTGATTTTTAGGCTTAAATTACATTTTTTGCTAGAAATCAAATTGATACTTGGTTTAGACATAAAATTGGCCAAAAATGAGTGTTTATAGTTTGCCCCTATTTGAGAAGGCATTATGAGATACATGCATAGTAACATATTTTCAAAGAATGTAAAATCCATTGAAATGATAGGTTCATTCCCCAATAGGTTGGTTTATTATCCTAAGATGCCCCCTCGATGGTGTGGGTGGAAAAATAGTCATTGAAGTTCCCTTGAAATGAAGAAAATGAAACGATCTAGTAGTAATGAGGGTGGGACTACTAATATTCCCAAAGATGGTTATAATTAGTAATGACAGGAATGGAATTGATTTGTCTAAAGGTGGGTATAATTAGTATCAGAAGGTGAGACATTAATTTTCCCAAAGGTGATTATAATCAGTGGTGTGGGCATTTGCCCTAACAGGGCAAATGAGTTGAAAAATAATGATTTTCCCAAAGGTAGTTATAATCATTAAATTGGTAAAAAAAGAATAATTAACACAAAGTTATTTATAATCATTTGGATGATTAATTACATTATTTAAAATGAGTTTTCCATAAAAAATTAAAATACATCATTTATCGATTGGAAAAAGAATTTACCACATTTGGGCAAATTGGTAAGGGGAGCTGATGTGAAAAACCTATAAAATGGATTTATGATGTGGTGGAAAAGAATAAAAATATGTTTCTAGCCTAAGTGTGAGTACAAAGTTGCATGTTCAAACAAACATGTTGGATAGGTAGAATAATAATGTTGTTAAACAGGTCTGGGAAGAGGCCCAATAAGATAATATAGGTACAAAATGATTTAGAAATAAGGTAGGTAGGATTAAATGACATGTAAAATGAAACACAAAAGTGAAAAAATTGCCTCTTAAAGTGAGAAAAATGAAATTTAGGCATTATGGGGGGTAAAATTTCAAATTTCAAGCTATATATTCACCCCTAGGGTGAAAAATAATTCATTTGAAACCTAACCCTTTCTATGATTTAAGATCTAGTTTTCTGTGCTATATAGCTAAGAGAAATGGCATGTGGAAGAGTATACTAAAATGTTTCTGACCAGGTGAGAGAGCACATGTGACCACCACATGATGGGCCACCAGTAAGTAGTCTCACTTTCATCATTTATGTCATTAATTGCTAGGTTTAAGGAAAAACTAAGTAAAGTTACCATTATATTTTAGGCAAAATAACAGCTTTGCTAAGGCAATTGATGACTTCCAATGAAGTCATCATTCCTAAAAATAATGATTTCATAAAAAAATATAAGAAATTACTAAAATGGTGAGTTTTCCCATTTTCGGGTGAAGTCATCATTTTCATGAAAAATGAAACTAATGATTTTGCCTAAAAAGGTATAAAAATGCCAAATGGTAACTTCACCCTAGAAATAAAAATACTTAGCTTAGGGACCCAAAAAGGGTCAAACCTTAAGGAGAGAGGGTAAAATAGGCTTGGTGGGTAATCATAGGCTCAGATAGTAGCATAGAGTTAGGCTGATACAAATCTATTTTTGACTATAGGAGTGATTGACTAATTTGATGGTATGGAAGTGATGCTCTCATTACTTACATACACCACAGATTTGGAACATGGAGATGATCAAATTTATACAATCTCTTGATTTTTATGATGTGGTTTGGATACTAATTATTCATGTAGATCAAGTATATCTGAGTATACTAGTAGATCAATGGCATAATGAGACCTTGACCTTTCACCTACTTACTAAAGAGGTAATGATCAATCTTGAGGATACTTGACGTATCCTCAAGCTACTGATGTGAGGACATAGGCTCTTTTGGGTAGATCTAACATAATAACAAGCCATTCTTATTGATTTGGTAAGATATGAGGGCATTCCCATGGATCATGGAAAGGTAGATATAAATATTATTGAGACATACATAGATATACATTTTGATGACCTGGCTTTTAGGGACCCTTCACTACCAACACTTATTGATAGGGAGGTTATAGTTTTGATGGATATTTTTAGTAGCATCTTGTATCTTGACAAGAGCAAAAAATATTTCCATATGGGACTTGGAAGTGTCATTCTTAGTATGATGGATGATGCCACATGATTCACATGGGGACCAATTATCCTAGCTTAGTTATACAAAGATCTACACATGGTAGCATACAAAAGAGGATGCAACATTGGGGTGTTAACATTACTGATGGTCTAGGGATAGGAACATATCTCCATTAAAAATAGTGGCTTAGAGATAGGTCCAAGACCCCAAGGATCCATTGGCATATGGCTAGGCATAGACTAGGGTAGGGCAATGAGGGCACTAGGGAAATATTTACTTCTAATGATGCATGCTCAATGAGCTCACTCCATAGTTATTCATCTATATACCATATTGATATATCAGTTCCAATGGTTCAAATATGGTTGGTATATGACATATAGGTATTTTATTACTAACAGGAAGTCACATATCATCAAGGAGTACCACCCTAAGGGTACTTTGAAGTTTGGCATGACATAGGATGTGCTAAAGGGGCCTAGGTGGTTTTCCCATGTTATGAGAGAGATTAATTGAGACACTCCTATTATTTAGAGGTGTGTATCAATTTCTAGTTATTTGAGTGTGCTATGGATAACATGGTCATATGTAGGGGGCTAGTAGATGTAGGGGTTACACCTGAGTATATTCACTGGTGGGTGTAGGTGTGCCCTTTGAGGCTTATTGTTTTAGGTAAGGTAGGTGGGTATATGCCCATAAATATAGATGATGTTGAGTTTGAGACTTATAGTGAGGCTAATGATACTAGTAGTACTTGACAAAGTAATGGAGGTAAAGAGGGTGATTATGATGATGGATTTGATGGTGGGGATGGAAAAAGAGATAATGGAGGAGATGACAAGGGGGATAATGGTAGAAATGATGGCCTAGCCATGATGGTTTTGGATCCCATCATAATAGGTAGAATAGGTACTCAGGTTGATCTAGGCTAGGCAAGGCCTTCTAGTACAACTAGGTCAGGTAAGGATAATGGCATACTCAAGGAGGTAATCACCACTAAGATGGGGGAGATTATAGGGTTAAGGAAATAATTGTCAAATTTATATACTACTCTAGACATCCATGATGATGATATGACTCGGCTTCAGTTAGAGTTTGATCGACTAAAGAATGAGGTGGCTAAGATGGTTTAGGTAGAGGCCTAATTTACTATAGATATAAATTAGGCCATCTCAGATAGGGACCAAGTATTGATATATGTTTAGAGGATTTGATGAGAGCATGATGAGGCTTAGAGAGCCAATACATAAGAAGGTTTCTCATAGATGATTCTTGAGAGCCTTTGGGCTAAGGATGAGGCCTCATACTACTACAAAGAATATGAGACTACTATTCCTAGGGACCAATAGGTTTCCGCTTTTGAGGTATGGGATACTCAAAGATAAAGTAGTAGATCAGGTCAATCAAGGACCATGACACATGTTAGAAGAGCCTCAGGGTAGTCTATTCATTGGTTGTGACCACCACCACTAGGATCATCAAGACCACCTCCTACTACAGGTCCCATGGACACTTAGAGCTAGAGTTGAGCATTGGTATTTGGGAATTTTAGCATTTGGCACATTTTACTTATTGTATTGGCATACTATTGTACTTTGAGACACCATGATGATATGTATATATCCTTGATGTATATGACATTTGAGATATATTAACATTCATTTTTAGGTCATTCGAGGTCATTATACATGTAAATATATTATTTTGATATATATACAATGCCCTACTTATGTTGATCTCATGTTTATCTCAATTTTTGCATTATTTAGCATTATGGATGTTTAACATTATTGATGTTTATGCTCATGTATGATATTTCCTTTATAACTTTTGCCATGTATATGAGATGTTACTCTATTATTACCTACTTATGTTGTATGACTTATATGTATGCTTATTCAGAGATGTATGTATATATTAGCACAATATAAATCATATTTACCCTAGTTATTACTCATTATATTTAGGCATGTGTTTGGGTATTTGGTTGGTTTTGATATCAGAGAAGTACTACCATTGCATTGATTAGATAGTCTTTATTAACTTGATTTTTGTTATAGCTTGTGATATTATACATCATAGTTATAAATGACCATAATGATAATAAATATTCTAAGCACATAAAAATTAGTTTAAATGTAAATATAAACTACCTAGGAATAAGATATGAATAATAAAATCCCAAGTGTAAATATAAAAAAATAAATCTAGTGTAGGACTAGATACAAATATTCACAACCTAAGTACAAGATATGGATAATCAAGACTTAAGTGTAAATAAAATGTAATAGACCTATGGCAACTAAAAAACACAAAAAGGCAATAAACAAAATAAAAACAAATAAAAATAACCAAATAAACAAAACAAACAAAAAAGACAAATAGACTAAACTAAATAAACCAACAAATAAAACAAACAAACAAACAATAAAATAAACAAACAAAACAAAACAAACAAAAAAAACCATACAAACAAAATAAATAAAACAAATAAAATAATATAAAAAAACATACAAGATTAAACAAATAATAATATACAAACAATGGTTAGTCATAATGTTAGTACAAACAAAATACAAGAACCAAATTATTCATGCAAGTATAATAGAGTTGTTACTCTTGGTGACAAGGTTACCCCTAAGTTAGGTAGTAATGTTATAAGTATAACAATATAAGAAAAAATGGTACAAGGTTGCCCCTAAGCTATAGGGCATAATGACAAAGGGCACGATGGCAATAGGTTTCCCCTAGGCTATAGGGGAAACAACATAGAAATAATACAATAAATATTTCCCCTAGTCTATAGAGCACAATGACACAAAAAAATGGGGAGAATAGAAGAAATAGGAAGGGGTATCTGATCTAACTCTAGATGCACTAAGCAAGTGGATGCTACCTATATAGTTCCATGAATACTAGGTCCAACGTGAACTTCAAGCCAAATGTAGTTATCCTAAGATATGGAATAAAAGAAAACAATGATAAGAAAACATGATTGACTTGTATAGGAAAATAGGAATGGTCTCATAAAATGGTGAGTCCATAGGAAAAGAGGGGATGACATTCAAAATCATGAAAATGTCAATATAAATAAAGTTGCATAAGCACAAGAGCATGGTTTAGGCTAAAACCATAGTAAAAGACAAGAGACAAGTATCCCTCTAATGAAATGAATTAGTATTTCATAGTGTTTAATACATCTATGGCTTGAAATTAGAATGATCTTTTAAAATAATGAGAGTATTAACTAAGGATGCTCACAAAATGGTGAGAGCATTGATTAAAGGTGCTCGCAAAATGGTGAGTGTAAGAAAATAATAAGGATGGGGAAACTAAAGGATAAGTGATTATTTATGAAATATATATAAGACCTAGAATCCTTAAGGCAAATAAGTGGTCATAAAAAGAGGGTCACATCTGAGCTAACCCAAGATACCCCATGTATCTAAGTGCTACCTACATAGTCGATATAGACCTCAGGCTAATGTAGTTCTCCCAAAAATGGGAGGGAAATGGCAAAGGTGGTCCAAAACTGAAGCTGGATAAGTAAGAGAGTCCATCCCAATTTTTTTTGATGGATTATATCTCACATGGAAATTCTAAGCCAATTTTCATGATTTTATGATTTGTAAGATTTTCCTTAGTCTTTTCAAATGTTTAAGGGTTTTGAAATGTTTCAAATGTTTTTGGAATTTTCTAGGAATCTCAACTCAACTGAGAATAATGAGACACAAAATGATCCAACTTGGAAAATTAAAAGAGTGTGGCTTAGGTTGCTCGTAAAATAACAAGACTGCTCAAACTTAAAGTTCTTGTAAAATGATGAGAGCCTTTAAACAAGGGTGGCTGAGCTGGCCTCCAAAAATATTGAGCATTACCTACATAGTCCAAATGGACCTCAAGCCACTATAGTTATGCCTAAAATGGTGAATTTTGGGAAATGCTTCCAATGTTTTGGTATTTTTGATATCTCAAATCAATGGAGGATTATGAGATACAACATAATATGACTCACAAAATGATGAGTGTGTGGCTTAAAAACACTCACAAAATGGTGAGAGTATGCTAAAGGGGTCACTAAGTTGACCTCAATTTAAATTGAGTGATGCCTATATACTCTTGAATGGACCTCAAGTCATTATAGTTCTACCTACACAAAAGGCATCTGACTAAGAACCAACAAGTTCAAAAATAGGCAAATGAAAAGGGTACGACATAGTGATGGAAAAGTGATGCAAAAATGCATGGTAAAGGAGTTATTCCTAATTTTATGAAGATGGTTATAATTAGGAGACAATGATAGAGGTCAATGGTAATAGTTTATCCATAGGTGGTTATAATTACTAGCATGAATAATGATATAGAATATAATAATAAATGAAGGATGTAATTGCTAGGACCATTGTCATAGTACTTTCATATACTTCCATTCAAAAGTTTGAATCTAAGTCAAATGATAGAAATGCATTTGAAATCAACCATTTAATATGCCTTAAGTACAAATGAACTATAACCAAGGCCCAAAGTGATGGGGTTAGGTGAAAAAAATTGGCTGGAAATAGGCTAAGGTGTGGTGAAATAGTATAATGTATGGTACAATGAGTAAAAATGTTTGAGGTGAATTATATTCATCGGTTCATCAAATTCATCTCCTTCTAGTGTGGTAAGCCTATATGCTCTAGAACTATAGTTAGAAATAACTACATAAGGCCTTAACCAGTTAGGTTAGAAATTCCCTTCTTCATCTTGACATTAACATTCTTATGGTTTTATTTTAACATAAGGTCACCAAGCTTGAATTATTGATGCTTAATGCACTAATTGTATAGGCCTCATAATATATTATGATATGCCTAATGGTTATTCAATGTGAACATGCACTTTTCATCAAGTAAATCTAGATCTTGAAAATGAGCTACTATGTAGTCCTCATTGTCAATGATGTTCTACAGTGAAATCTAGAGAGAAGACAACTCAACCTTAATAGGAAGAATGGCCTTAGTGATGTAAATAAGTGAATATGGGGTAGCTAATATTAGAGTACAAAATATGGTACAATATTCCCATTGAGCATTAAACAACTTCAAGTGATAATTAAAACCAACATCATTGATAATATTCTTCACAATATTGATAATAGTTTTGTTCGAAGCCTCAACTTGATCATTGCTTTACAAGTAATAGGTAATAGGAAAATGTTGCTTAATATGGTATTGGGTATAAAGTTCTTTCACATATTTGTTTTTAAATGTTCTACCATTATTAGATATAATGTTAGAGGGTATACCATAGATGCAAATGAGATGGTTGAATATGAATTATATATATGCTTACCTGTTATGTAAGTGAGGGTAATAGATGCCACCCACTTAGTGAAATATTTGGTAGTAACAAGGACATGTTTATGGCCATATAATAATGAAAGATTTATATTGGCTAGGAGGTTAAGTCCCCATGTTGATAATGGCCATGGTGTTATTAGTGGTTTGAGAATTTTGGATGAAACATGAATCAGATTAGCATGTTTATGACACTTCACACACTTCTTCACATATACAGCTACATCTATCTCCATAGTCAACTAGTAATAACCAATAAACAATAATTTATTAGCTAAGATTGCCTTACTAGTGTGTTCTCCACACACTACTTCATGAAGTTATTTCAATGCTAATCTAAATTCTATTGAAGATAAACAATGAAGTAGAGTTACATCATAGATTCTACAATACAGGGTAGATCCAAGTAAGGTATAATGGGAAGTTTTATGGATGAAGGCTTTTTGTTTCTTATGTAAAAGGTCAGGGGGAATTATTTGGTCTTAGAGTTAGGCATATATGTTAGAATACCAAGGAGACGTGGGACCAACAATATCAAAAACCATCTCATATATTATTTGTTCATGTACCAGTGTTAGGAGATGTTTCATAAGAAACTAATAATCCCTGGCTTTGTTTGTAATCTAAATCATGGAGCTAGTTATGGCCATGGCATCAAATTTATGTTATTGTCTATAAGTAACCATTCAAAATAAATGTTGTAAAATTTATATTTAAGAGTGTCTACCATGTTTTTATATGGTACCAACTTCTCATCCTTCATCTGGTATTGGTCTATGACTTGATCAATAATAAGCTATGAATCACCATGAACCAATAAATGTTGAATGTTCCAATGTAATTATGGTAAATCCTTATGATTATTTATATATATTTGTATATGTTATTAGTATAGGTAAAAAAAATATTAAAGGATTTATGAATAAGATCTATTTACATCATGATAAATAATATTCTCACCTAATCCACGAGTTATGAAGGAACCATCCAAATATATTTTCCATTTCTCTACCAAAAGAGGAAATTTTGATTCTACTTCTACCATGTTCATAATAGATATTATCACCAAAATTTTCACCCTAGGATAAGGTTGTTAAGACCTCTATAATTTGGTGAAACAAGGGATTATCCCTAGATATGTGGGTTGTTTATAACAAGGGTAGACCTCTAGATTGAAGGGGATAACTTCCATTGATGAATCACTTAGGCTCAATTTAAGTACTTGATTTATTTTAAAAAGGGGAGAAATAACTTAAATAAATGTAATTATAGTGGCAATACACCAAACTTTTTTGACCACTAACACACATTGCATAATACACTAAGACCTACAAGACAACATGAATATACACACATCTAGATTAAACCTACTGAATCAATTTTTTTTAGAAGGGTAAGGCATTATAAGGCTAAGAGGGAAGAATAATTCCACTTAAAAATCCACAAGATGTCCCTGATGACACCAACTACAACTTGCAATAGAGAAACAACTACATGAGGCAAGATAAATAGGACACAAACAAGGTGACATACATCTACACTTGATGAGATCAACCATTTAAAGATTTATCACTACATGTATTCATATAATGAGGTAAAAAATAATTTTACTTATTGATAAAAGGTATAATAAATGTACATGGATTCACCATACCCAGGTGGAGGATACAAACTTAGCTAAATGTGGCTCAATATACAGAGAATAGTGAAGAGAGAGAGAGGTGTGGTAGAATAAGATTATAAAGTTTTAATGAGAGTTGAAGCCATAAAATTATTTATTATATATTCAAATAGACCTCCAAGTCCATATGTATCACTCTTGAAGTATCTCTAATCCTCCAAGTGGTGTGGGGGTTATAATTTGGCTTTGACACCTTGACTAGCTCCCTAAAAACTATCCTTCTTTACATGAAAGGAGTGAAAAATTGACCTTCCAACCATGAGTTCACATTAAAATAATATAAAAATCATTTAACATCTTCCATTCCTTAAGAAATTCCTCTGACCTACCATTCGATTAGGTACATGCATGTGTCTTGTAACTCTCTATTTCCCACACCTAGTTTGGTTCAAGTGGCCTAAAACTCAAGTGCATATTATTAAACTCATATAAAATAGATGAATGGTATTAAAATATGTTATA
Organism: Torreya grandis; assembly: GCA_037957365.1. NCBI lineage: Eukaryota > Viridiplantae > Streptophyta > Pinopsida > Cupressales > Taxaceae > Torreya > Torreya grandis. The sequence goes on from JARHVA010004708.1 coordinate 135,827, forward strand.
AAGTCTGGAAAAGACCATTTTGGTTCTTTGACCAACTCCCAAGAACTCATTTTTCTCCTTAAGCCTTCAATAGGCCTAGTTTCCTTATAGCCTTTTTAAAATGTAAATCTCCTTATGTAAGTTTTGTATGGATTATTTTGAAAAAATAATGGCATATTATAGGGCCCTATATGACATTATATCTACATTTCAAATTTAGTCTTCAGACTCTAAGTGGAAACCCATTTTTTTATGCCTTTCTCTCTCTTGAATTAGGCCTCCTTGATTTGGATCCTATTTTATTGCTTCAAAATTCTAAAACACATGTAAAATCACCCAAAATCATGTGATTAAATTTACCTATTCCAAAAAACTCCATGTCAATTTTGGGTTCCTAAGACCCTATAGAGGTATGCAAACCAAGAAACGACCTTACCACTTAGTCTCATTTTGAGCTTGTTTGAGACTATCTTGAAAAATGGGCCTAGTTTGATCATCTAGAAAATCTATTATGAAAATTTTTGGATTTTAATAGCTAGGAAAATTCCCAAATTACCTCATACCATGATTATGAATGTTTCACTCTCTCAGAATACCTAAAAAACACCAAAAACATGCAAAAATAGGATATTTTGGGTAGTTTGTATAATAGTCTATACAAGTGAAGTACATTTGAAGAACCTCCTTGGAGTCCTCAACAACATACAAGATGTTTTAGGATTAAATGGTGTAATTTTATGTGAATTTTATCTCTTTTTCATTTAACTAGTCACTATTAGGGTTTACAAGAGGTTTAAGACCTGTTTGGGATCTTAATAATTGTTCATAAATAAAAAATATCATTAATGACCTCATTAAAATTTGAAAAAATTCTTGATAGACCCATTAAACTATTCCAAAAGGCTTAGACTCCCATTCAAAGTGTGAGAAATGATATGCACATTTAAAGTTGCTCTTTGAGTGGATTACTTAGCATTCTTGGGTTTATAGAGAGCTCTAATTTGAGTGTTGGGTATTGAAACTCATTCCTATTATTTTGAGAGGTTAAAAAATCTCAAAAAAATATATTTACATTATTATACATTTTATGGAATTTCCCATTACCACTCTATATGCAACTGGTACATTGATCAATCTATTTGGGGTTTAAGACCTACCTCGATCTTGCTATCCCTCAAGGGCTTCCATATGGAAAATTGAGTGTGTTTCCACATAAGAATTGTATGTAAACCTCTAATATTATTATTAATTCAATTAGGGTCCCTCATTGAGGTCTATAATTCTTGATTCATGCTTTGATTCCAAGAAGATCTCTTAGGTCTCATGGTTGCCCTTTGCCCAAGGAGTGGGCAAGGTTTGAGATAAAACAATGATTAATTCCACCATTTTTATGACCTCAAGGAGACCATGTAAGTATTTTAAAGGTAATTATAGCCATATATTCCAGGTTTCAAAACATTGTCATGCCCATAAGACCATCAAAACTCAAATTTATCTCATGGTTGGATTGTAATCTTGATTGTGGGTATTCTTCTTTTGATTTTAACTAAGTATGAGGTTTAGACTCAGTTTATTCAAGTGTCTTCTTATTTCCTCTTTTTATTATGACCCTATTAAATTTGTATCAATCTAAAGTGGACCTCAGAGTCCTCTATCATCTCTGTTTCTCTTGGTTTAGGCATAACACTAGCCTATTCTCACCTACAACATGTAGGTATTATTTAGGGCGATTTGACTGTGTGTATTGAGTTTTAAAGCTGAGTCCTCATACCAATGATTTATAAATTTAATTGGACAAGTCTATAGTCTTTAATTAGGATCAAATTATCTTTCAAACCTTTGTCTTCCTTCCTTTAGGCCTAAGGTCTGTTTGCTCCCTAAGTTACTTGTAGGTGCTTATTAGAGGGTTTGACTGTGTTAGGTGCTTGAACAATGGATTTTCACTTGTCATTAGAATACTCCATGATTTTAATATATAAAACATATAAATATTAATGAATTAAATATGGAAATAAAATTTATAAAATAAAACATAATAGAGACATTGATTTAATGTGGTTCACCCAATATGGGCTACATCCACATAGAAACAACAAATCCTTATTATTTAGTCCAAAAAATGAAGGGGAAAACTTGAAATACAACCACTAAACTATCCTCTACACTCACATACAATATGCCACCATAATTACAATGACCTCATATGAAAGGAGGATTACATATCAGGCCAAAATGTGCAAACGTAATTTCTACCATTAGATCTGTGACCTAATAGTGAACGGTCCAGATTTACCATGCAATTAAAATATTTTACAATGAATTTTTAACAAAATTTTCCTTCAGGGGTGGTTCCCCCAAACCCATACTAAGGGGGGCTTCTAAGTAGGTCACCCCCCCCCCCCCTTAGACCCCCATGATGACCATAGTGGGGTTCATTACCTCCCCACACCCCCATGAGGAACTAGGCATTATAATAAGATTAGGATCCACCATCCAACATGAACTTGATTGAAGTTTTAAATTTAGGCTCTTAGTATACTTTTCAATCACCTCTACCTTTTAAACTAAGTTTGATTCATTAGGTATGCCTGTAGATGACTTTTAAGAGACCATGATTGCCTTCTCTGTGTTAGCCTCACTATCACAATAATATCCCTCCAATGTCATGACCTTTTTTGAAGTCTTAAATGGGTTTCAGTCATCTCCTAACACCTTTGTACTATGAACTTTAATCTTTTGGTCCAACTACCTAGTTAGTCCCTATAGGTGTCTCTTAGGATTATTGACTATGTATAAGGTGTGTTTGAACCTAATTTTATTAATAGGCATGATCTCCTCAAAAGGTTTTGAACTTAGATGGAGTATCATAGTTAGGTTTCAAGCTCTCTTCTAAACACCTCTATATCCCTTTAGGTTTAAAACTAGCCTAGATTAAGTTCTTGCATCTTGTAGGTGTTTCATTAGGGTTGTTGACTGTTATTTGATGTTTAGACCTTACCCTCTCATCTCAGTGATAATTTCCATTTTTTCAAACTTGTTTGAATATCCCAATTGGGTCTAAACACATCATGCATGTTCTGTTAACTCTCCAATGCTTGATATCTATCCATCTCTTCATATAGTCACTTGTAGATGATAATTTAGGTATCTTAACTCTGTCTTTTATGTTTAAACCCTCTTCACTAACATCCATACCATTTTAATAGTCGTAAAACTATTTTTAATCTCATATTATTTTAAAACAACTCCAAACACTACTTTACCCTCTTCTCTTTAGGTTGAAAGTGGAATGATCTCCACTAAAAGCCTATAGGTGACTATGTAGGACATGTGACTGTGCATTGGGTTTGAGACTTCACCTCTACCTCAATGGTATTATCAATGTTTTATAATTATTTGAGGTCTCTAATTTAGTTTTCAAATCATTTTCAAACACTCATCTACCCTTCCTATGCTTGAAATTATGTTGATCCTTCAAATAGCCCTCTAGGTGCTCTTTTAAGGCATTGAATGTGTATTATAGATTTTGATCTAGCCTTTAAAATTGTCCAAATGACTAAATATATTTACTAAAGGAGTTAATTATATGTCTAAAGGGTCTTAAAATGTCTACAAACTCCAATTTTAACACTTTCAAGACACGTATCTCTTATTTTTCTTTATAGACCTGTAGGTTATGTTATTTAGGGTGTTGACTACATGTAGTGAGTATTAATTTCACTCTTTTCATTTCCATGATGATTGAGAGATAAATAAGGCATATTCCATGTTATAGGGTATATCAAAACTTTAGGAATGTTCCTAAATCACCCTTTACTTGCTCCATAATGAACAATATCATAAAGTCATGTAGGTGATTAGGCAGACTATCAACTCAGCTCTTTGATTCCCTTTAATGTCCATGTGACTTAGATGTTCTTCAAGGGTTTGTAACCTAAAATTATTTTCCTTGATTTTGAATCTTCATGCTTTAGCTTTTCTTTATGTTGGAGAGGTTGACCTTGATCCTATAGGATTAGGGCTTGTAGGTTGCTTTTGGACTAATTATGAATACACAAAGATCCATTTCATGAATTCCTAAACTTTTCAAGTTTGTAAAATCCTTACACACTTCTTAAAAATTTCAAATATTCTCACAAGCATCACATCATCTTTAGCTAACCTAGCTGATCTTTACGGACCTATAGATGCAGTCACCTTCTACATGAGGTTTGTGAATAGAGGATTAGAGCATTCTAATTAGTTTGAGAAACTTTGGAGAGGGAAGTGAGGTTATTAAGACTATAAAATGACATGAGTATATGTATCAAACTTCCACCATAGTTTTGAGCATCTCTAATCTATTCATACAGTCCATACAAGTCTATTGAAAAAAGAGACACCTGTGACCTTATGGGAGTTATGAATATTGGCTCCTATATTGACTTTTCTCCACTTCCAATGATGAAATATCATCTCAAAACTTCAAACCATGGTATATAATTGGAATTTGAGAAAATATTGACAATCAAACTTCCATTAGACTATCCAAACATAGACTATATCTCCCAAAGCAATTACACTTGAAGGTCATAGACAAAGAGACACATATTTAGATAAAAGAACATGTATTCCATTAAATGTAGGTACTTTATATAAATAATGAATCATTATAGGCCCCTTAGAATGATCACCATGAAGAGGAGATAGGGACATGTAGTAGGATTGTCTGAAACAACTTATATACCAAGACTTTCTTCCTTATAGTGAAAGTACTTCATGGAGATGATTAAACAAATAAAAACACCATGAAAATGAGATTTAAGACCCTTATCTAGAAAAATAGGTCAAGAAAAAACCATTATAAGATGAATATTCCATAATGACCTAATATCATTATTAGTGATTATTCATAAATAATAGGCCATAATTATATAAACTAGTGATACTAATTTGAATCTCATTAGGACCCATAATAATTTACAAAATTTCAACTCCTAATTCTCTCTCTCCCCTCATCGTACCATCCACTTCAATTTTGACTTTCTAAGGTTATGAAGGAAGTGATGGAGGAGAAAAGGTGTTTGGAGTATCATTTTGACATAAAAATTCATCAAAATATAGGAAATTATGTGAGAGATCCCAAGAGACACTTATAAACCATTTGAAACTGAAAACTAATCTTGCAAGGCCATACAAGTACTTGAAAAGTGTCTTTTTACCAAGATTAGGAGTTGAAATATAGATTATATCAGATATTGACTATTCCTTAACCTTACTTAACATATTTATGATACCAGGGGTATTTAGATTCTTCTTGAAACATTCTCTCCTTGAGGTGGCATGTCCAACTCTTCTTCATGGGCCAAAAGGTGGCCAAATTGACATTTTTTGTATTTGAGAGTCAAATAAAGGTTAGAACATGATAGGATGACATAAATGACATAAAAATAGATTTTTTAAATGAATTTAGACCATAAAATACCTTTGACCAAGTTTTACTATACAAGACCTTGTACTTGACCATATGACTAAGCAAGTGAACCTGAGACTAGAACTTGGACAAGGCTAAGGAAGGACAAATATGACCATATGTGACTCTTTAGGACCATTTTAGACCATGAAAAATATATATGACCACCCTATGAAAGTTTCAATTTAGAGGGGTTGACCTATTTTGACTTGGGGTCAAAATCTAGTCAATAATAGCTTCATCTAGAAATCCAAATATAAGAGGTAAGTATCATGAAGAAGAGCTTATACAAGATAATATATGAGTAAATATCCCTTAATGGACTTTTTATTTGCATATTAAAATTTAAAATCACTTAAAATAATGATCCACTTTACCATATGACCCTGTAAAACTATTTTGGAAAGTAGATACTTTATCAGATCTACTTTTGCAATGACAATAGTCTTATTTTTCAACATTTAATGATGTAACTTTTGGGTTGTGAGAACCATAGCTAAATAGGATTTTTTGATCAAAATATAATTTTTCTTGTAGTGATTAATGTTTGGCTTAAATAATAAATGACATGCTCTTTTCCTTATTCATCATGTTGTGCTAAAAGTGCCCTAGGGCATTTTTAGTCACTAATATGTATGGCTTATTTAGCATAGGTGGAAATAAAATATGTGGATTGGATAGATATTATTTAATATATTAAAACACTTTCTGGAAATCTTTGTTCCATGAGAAAGCAATGCCCTTATTCAGTAAGTGTGTAAATGGATGGCATTTGTTAGCCAATTATGAAATGAAGTGTCAAATTGACTAGATCTTATGCTATAAACTGTAGAGATACTTCAAGGTAGATGGTGATGACATTTTAATAAAGGCTAAAAATTTGGAAATATCAACCTCATTGACCCTATGAGAGATAATGAATCACAATTTTTTTCCAAAAGCTACCCTAAATATAAAATACTTAGGGTTGAGTCTAACTTTCTACTCTCAAAGTCTCTAAAATATTCTCTAAAGTATGACTGGATGGTCATCATGCGTCTTTGATTTACCTAGGATGTCATCAACATAGTCCTTGGTAATATCATGTATCATATCATGAAAAATCATTGTCATGGCTCATTGATAAGTGACTCCTATGTTCTTAAGCCCAAATAGCATCAACTGATAATAAAATGTTTCCCATGGAGTGATGAGTATTTTCTTATGTGGGTCTTCTAGTGAAATTATAATTTGGTCATATCCTAAAAAATCATCCATAATGGAAAGCATTTCATATCTAGCTATTGAATCAACAATCATGTCAATGTTTGGTAGATGAAAATCATCCTTTGGGTAGAATTTGTTAATATCCCAAAAATCAATGCATAGTCTAATGTCTCTTAGCTTCTTACTTACTATAACAATGTTATAAATCCATTTATAATAATTTATTAGCCGAATGAATCTTGTATCTAAGAATTCATCCAACTCTTTTTTGACTAGCACAAAAATATGAGGATGCATTTTTCATAGCTTTTGATTAACTTATTTGGCAGTAGGATTTTAAAAAAGATGGTTTATAACCAAGGTAGGGTCTAAAACTAGCATATCTGAATAGGCCCATGAAAATATATAAATAAACTCCCTTAAAAGGGCTATAAAGACTTCACATTACTCCTTAGTGAGGGAAGCACCTAGTTTGATACATTTTGGGTCCTCTAGAGTCTCATTGTTAACCTTATAAGTGTCCTCCATAAGAAGTATAAAACCATCTTATAAAATAGTTGGGAAGGAGTTAAACTAATCAATAATGGAAAATTACTCTGGCTAGACTAGCTCATCTAATTATCCCAAGCATGACAAATCACAATCTCCTAATGTTGGTAAATGTCATATGACAAATACTTCTAGGTACTATTTAACAATCTATGTAAAAGCTTGCCATTCTTCAGTGCTGATTTTAGATCTATATAAGCCTTCGATTATTGATCTCCTATGCTTGATGCAAAGAGGGGTGAACATTACCATCTAATGGTCCCTGAAACAAGAAAATACCTGCCTTTTTATTTAATTTTACACTGGTCTGAAAGAACCTCAAAGAGGTTTTCAATTTTAAACCTTAATGTTTTATTTTCTTTTTATTTTTGGCTAAGGAAGATCAACCACTCTTAAAAATAGGCAAAAGGATCCAATCTAATATAAAAGGCTTGCTTGTGATCTCATAGGGGAATTTAATCCCTCAAACCTAGAAAGTCATAGACAACCTCATCATTTTCAAACTCATTGAGTGGCACTATCAACCCTTATTGGTCCCAATATATCAATTATGGGTGATAAAGGGTAAGTGAAAAAGGGTAATAAATAGGATTAATAGTGTAAATTACATAAGGTTTAAATAAATTTATGTTGGTAAGGTCATTATAGATGCTATAATCATACCCTACATTGCTACAAGCATTGTCTTTACTTGTCGATGGTGTAGGAACTCAAATAAGGTATGTAAGGTCACCCTCAGGTGTTTTAAATCCAATACCATGGGTTTATTTATACTTGGTCATTGAGATTGGCTTGATTATCCCTTGTTGATGTATCCCTAGGCCTCTACCTTTAAAATATTAATTACCCATAATCTAGTTAGTGATAAGCTACTTTACGTTTTGGTAATAGTCAACTAAATCATGAATATAAATCCATAAATTATCTTCACCTAAGGGGTCATATTCTAGGTCAAAGGCTAGTTTAAAAATAATGGGTTTATTGAGCTGATATTTTACCTTAGTCTACCACTCCATGTGAGTAGTCTTAGCCTTGGTTTTCCCATAGGATTTTGGGTTCCTGTGATAACTTGGTAATGTGGAAAGAGTCATAGGTATTGTATTCTCCCATACCTTTGATAGATATATAAAAGTGATTGGAAATGTCTAGTGGAGGTGTAGATGAGGTAAAATTTAAGCCTTCAAGGTCAATGTCATTAGCTTTTGGTCTTGATTCAATAGATTTGGAATTATCAACTTTCTCTTCCTCAGATTTGAGCATATGATTCAAGCTAAAATGGTAATTATAAATCTTCTACTCCACCTCAAGATGTTTGAAATACTAATAAGGCTAGAGATCAGTTGGTATAGTTACTTCTATCCTTAAATGGGGAAATTTTATACATTAATGTAATTTGGAGGGTATGGCCCCTGATTTTATGGATCTAGGGTTGGCCTAATAACAAATTTTAAGATAATTATAGGTCCAAAACATGGAATAGAGTGTCATGTGTCAAAGTTACAATGACCACTAGAAAGCTAATAGTACCTTATGATTCCCATTCCTCATTATAATATGCCTTGATGAAAATGGTATCTAGTTGTAGATCAACTACTATATATCTAAGATGTTTTACTAACTTCAGAGACTCAATGCTTGAACTATTATCTACAAGGACACATTTAACCTTATGGTTTGTTATATTGACATTGATGTACAATGGGTTATTATGCAATGGGCCCAAAGATGACATGTCACTTTGGTCAAAGGTAAGTCATTGGCTTAGGGCTAAATGTCCTACCATGGCTTGAAATTTATCTAACATGATGTCATCAGGCATAATGGATTGGCTTAGGTATTCATTAAGTATGTCTTTGTGGATGTTAGATGTATGCACTAAATATATGATGGATATTTATGTATATGTATTTTATAGATAATCCATAATGTCATAGGTCTTCCATTTAGTTTTAGGAATTGGATTATTTTTTATGGGCATGGAGGTTTTAATGGGTAAATTCATGGCATTTGGCTATGGGCCTTTGATGGTAATCTTAGCTCTTTAAATTACAATTACATAATCTCGATTAGGTACAAGGCTTTGGTAATTAGCTAGAGAGGTAATAGGGCATGGAATGGTAAACCTATGGCTGTATTGAGCCTAACTACTAATATGGTTTGAAGAAGAATTATAGGCATGAGATTGGTAGGCATTGTTAGGTATAGGTCTTGGTATATTGGTATTTGGTTGGGGGTTAATGATAATAGTGGTAACATGACCACCTACGATTTGTCCTAAAACATTTTTATAGGTATAAGTGATGACATGATGGCCTCCTTCATTGGTTTGGTTAGTTTTCCCTTTATTTTGACCATTTTTTGGATGTTTTTATGGATAACATTATTGTTGTTGATGTTACGATGGTGTTCTCTATTATTGTCGATGTTTTTATTGGTGTTGCTACTATTGTTTTTTATGTTTAGGAAATGGATTTTGATATATGCCAAAGTTATTATTAGTCATTTGAGCATGGGTATCTCATTGTATCTCTCCATTCTTTAGCATATTGTCAATCAAATGCTTTAGTTGGATACACCATGTATGAAATATCCATTGACATGATGGTATTTATAAAATTCATTTCTTTGTACTAGTATATAAAAGGAATTCCTTTAGGAAAGGGCCTTGAAACTAAATAATTAATCATATTTTCCTAAACCAATTTATGAAATACAAAATCAATAGGTTCTACAAGGTCACTAAATTATCTAGCAATGGGCAGTCTTATGCTTGGAGGAGGTGCTTTCAATTGGGTTTGATTTTCCAACTATTTATTTTGTGGAGGCCTTATATGAATGAATGAATGTGGTGGTTTTTGAGTGGCTCCAAGGTAAATAGTTAGATAATGTTTGTATCATTTGTACATGGCACAATTCAGTGACCTTGTTACCAAAAACATTCTAGTTGTAGTTGTAGGCATTTAGTCTTTGATTATTGTTGACTTGAACTGGCATTAAAGGTGGTATTTGGATAGGGTTATGCTTTTATTTATGGATTTGGTTTTAGTTTTGTTGGCCTTGATACTAGTTTTAGATCTGGTTGGAAGAAGATAGCTTGATGATCCCTTTGTTAACATGGGTCTTCTCAATTTGTATCCCTTTATCAATAACCTATTCAAATATATGAGCACATTGTAGCTCAAGATGATAAGATATATCACTATTTAGGATCTTGGTAAATATCAAGGTGAATTACTTATCTATTAAATTATGAGTGAACCAGGTCATGAGTGCTCTCCATCATTGCAAAAAAGCAATAAAACTTTCACCATTTTTCTAGTTTGCTTGGCTTAAGTCCACCATTGTAATCTCATGTTTGATATTATATGAGAAATGTTATAAAAAAATATTAGAGAGGTCATCACAATATGGTATATAATTATTTGGAAATTTTAGAAGCCATTCCAAGACTTGTTGGACTAGACTTATCAAAAAGAGGAGAAGACAATATATGTCATTTTATGCCACTGGTTAGCAAGAAACAAGGAATTATTTTAGATGTTATTTAGGGTCACCTTTTCAATTATATTTTCCAAATTTGGGTGGTTCATAACTAGAGGAAATTTTATTTGAAGATAATCCATATTGAATGGATATAAACATATTTTATCTAGCTTGAACTTGTTTGTTTGCTTTTTGGTCTGAATGGCTTGAATTGTATCCTTCATTTGTTACAACTCTTGAGCTAAGAAGTTGGATGGTGTGGTCTATTGATGTTTGGGTTGTGAAGTCAAAGGTGGATTACCTTGATCAATGTATGAAGGAATGACACAATATAAAATGTTTGTTGGATTGGCTGAATGACTAGGTATATGTATTTTTGCATTGGGATTATAATTTTAATACAAAATATGCTACTATTGATAAATATTCTAACTAGGGTTGGATACATATCTTTGGTTGGAAAATTGTGGTTGTAGTAATGGCATTTGGCTAGGTAGATATGCTGGTATTATTGAGTTTATATGGGAACTTGTTGTTTGCTCATCGAAACTTGCTATAGATAGGGAACACATTATTGACTAAAACCCTGCTATTGAAGGTCTTGTAAATTAGATCCTTATTATATGTAAGATACCAATTAGATTAAAGGTAACTATTACCTATAACCTTATCTATTATACATTATCACCTTGTTGTTGGTTAAACACTTGTTTATTAGCCTCTTGTTGAGGGTTTAAAATTTGTTGTTGTTGACCAACTAGCACTATTTGACCAATAGAAACATGTTATAGATTAGTCAATGTTTGTGATGTTTGTGGTATATTGGTTTGATCTTGTTGTGGCATAACATTTGTTGGGACCTACTGAGGCAATGTAGTGTTTTATACTTGTTGAGATGGTATGTTGGCCTATTATTTTTAGTTAGTTTCCCCCTATTATGTACTTGATGAAGTAGTTGGTTGAGGAATGGAGGTTACTTTTTATGTTTATAAATTAGGTGTACTTATCCCTAGTTATTGCGAACAACTCATGGAATGGGTTAGAGGAATATACTATGTGTTGATCAAAGATATATTAGACCCACTTTGGTTTAAATTGGAATGCATTTGCATGCTATCTGTATTATGTTGAGTGAGGTCTTATTTTTGAGAAATTATTTATTTTGTCAAAATTTTGACATTATACATGTATAATACTAGCATACTTTGGCTAAAAGGGTCTATGTTCTAATTTACATATCCTAAAGACTCTATTTATGGCCCTTTTGAAAGATCTAGCTTTATAAGTGGCATGTTGAAATAACCATGGCATTGAAATTGCAAGCTAGGTTAAGATAATTTTAGTACACTTGATATTCATGTTCTAATTTGTCATCGATAGTACCTTTCCCTTTTACAAGTGTACTTTGTATCTATTGGGGTATTTTTAATAATGTTTGATTGTAACTAGTTGACACATATTCAAACTATTGATTATGAGGCGTAAATAGGTGTTCTAATAAAATTAGATAGACTTTCATGTGGGAAGTTTGGTGGGAATTTGGCTCCTAATTTTACTACCCTAACTAGAATTTGATTTTTGTTTTCTAACAAATGGTGATAAAATAAGTATGGATCATAACTTGTCTGCATTGGTTTTGTTACGTAGTAGGGATATTATTCTTATCTTTGTTTAACACTATGCATCACTTGAGTAAGGCATCAAGCCATTTGATCTTCCTCTTAGCCTAGATAGGATGGTGCACTCACCAAGTATTATGGTAGTGGGTCATGAATTTGTTCTTCATATGGAATATTATGAGAGGGATATGGATCTATCTCATATGATATATCATCACCATATAACTCTTGGAAAAAGGAGTCACTAGTAACAAAGTTTTCATAGTCTAAATTGTACACAGTACCACTATGTGTATAATGAGGCATGTTCATATATATGACTAGATCTCTTGAAAAATAAGGTCTAAAATAGCAAACAATAGAGGTGTGAAACAAATAAATTTTGGCTCTATAAAAGAGGTCCAAAGGGTAAAACAACTAATCTAGGTCTAAGGTGAGAGTAAAAAAAAAACATGAAATTGGTTTAATAAAGGTAATGATTTGCCCAAAGTTGGCTATAATCAGTGGCAAAGGTAAAATAGAAACTCAAAATTGGTCTATGGCTAAGGTATTGATTTGCCCAAATGTGGTTATAATTAGTGGCAAATTTATCTAGACAAGGTAGAACAAAGGTGAACTAGGTCAAAAGGATAATAATGATTTTCCCAAAGGCAGTTATAATAATTATCATGGAAAAAATGTTAAACCTAGAAACAAAGGTCAATCTAAAATAATAACTCAAAATCAATCTAAATCTAAGGTAATTGGCTTAGATAAACTTGGTAAATGGCTCAAAAATAATCTAATGCTAAGGTAATTAGCTTGGAAAGACACTCAATAATTGGATCACAAAATATTCTTTGATAATGAATATAGGACATTTTAGAACTTGAAAAAAAAAATCTAAACAAGGCACATGGAAAAAAAACTTAGCACAAATAACATTGAAACAAGGCACAATGACAACAAACAACCGCTAAGTCTAGGCAAGGAGTCTTTAGACCAAATATGAAATCAATTCAAGTAACACAATCCAAATGCAAAAGGTAGACCACCTAAGCCCAAATTAGATGAGGCTTTGTCATAAACCTAATTAGTTTAGGATTTTCACTTCAAAATATTTAATTTCAAATTTAACACAAAATACTTAGATTTTGTAAGGCAAATAGGCTAGACAAAAACAAGCAACATAACCATGCATTTTGAAATAAAAGGTATGAATGGTTTTAGAACTTGGTTTCAAATAAGACAAGGTTTTGGAAAAATTTAGGTAGCGTAACAATAATTCTTCAAAAAAATGGTATGACCATGGTTTTGGACTAAAAAATCCAAAGTAAACATTTAAAAAAAAATGATGATGTAACAACACCCATTAAAAAAGTGATACACAAATTATTTTAGAATAAAACTCCAAGATAAATGTTTGAAACAAAATCGATAGAGTAATAACTCTTAACTAAAAGTGGTGTGAAAAAAAGTGATGTTTTTAACTTTTTTTGACTTGACGATACAAAGAAAAAAACACCCAAACGTATATGTAAATAAAAGAAAATAGAAATAACACTAAGTGCACCTTTTATCCTTAAAATTGACAAGGTGTATGTAACTTTTGCCAAAGTTTACAATGATATACCAATAATAAAAAGGAATTAACTATCAACCTAAAAACTAAAGAGTGCATGTATGGAGAGTTTTTAGGCCCTCCTCTATCTCTCAATCATTGATAAATGGAATAAACTTAGAGTGCAAAGCACTCGACATTTGGTAAGATATTCTGTGGTAAGTGGGGTTGACTAAAATATATAAGTTTCAAAACACACTAAATGGTCCCGATTGTGGCTAACACAAGGGTGCATCACATCAATTGGATTCAAACTAACTAACTTAATATGAAAAGGTATAATCCTTTACACATTGACTTTAGCCATGTATTTATTAGTGAAGTTTGATGTTTAGCATGAATTGATCCAGGTTTTCATTAGGATTGGTAGGCTAACCACTTAACCACTATTCAATCCTAATATCATGTGATAATTTATATGCCCCACTATGGAGTGGGGTTAGTATGATGCTAGGATATGAAACCCCAAGTAAAATCACCCCTAAATAACTTGTGAGGAGATGATGAACTCCAACCCATAAGCCAATGCAAAAAATAAAAAATGGAAATAGGAAGAACTTTAGAGGTTGTTTCTAAGTCACCCAAGTAAATTAGATCTTGGGGAAGCATACGTAATGTTTATTACATTTTAGGTTAAAAAATAAAGAAATAAACAAAGCACTTTTGGTCATCTGAGTTCCCTATAAGGGATGGGGAGAGAGCATACACACAATGTTTGGTTTGCCACAAATAAAGAATTTATTCTAATAACTTTGAAACTAGTTAATAAACAAAGAAAAATAAAATGAAAAAGGCTCTTAAGAGATATAAAATAAATTGGATGTTTGTTTTAAAAACACCAAACCAAGTATGAGTGAAGTTTTAACCCCTTGGCCTTGTTTTCTCTTGTAAAAATGAAATGCAAAAAGATAAGTTTGGTTAGGTAAATTTTAAGCTATAAGTGTTTAGGCCTTTATTTCTCCACTTGGGTTATTGTAAAATCATTAAGGGTTGTCTTATCTTTAGACCAAAATAAAATCAACAAAAAAAATTTCATTTCTAGCTCTCAAGTTTCTATTTACATAGAGAAAAGTCACTAATTATGTAATAAAATGAAGTGAATGATTTTAACAAAGTCATTATTTTCTTGTATAACAAATGGATAAAAATAAACTTCTAGTGAAGTCATCATTAAACAATGGTGAAGTCACTGATTAGTCTAGGTTGTCATTGAATATAGTTTAAAATATGGTGAAGTCATTGAAATCAAGTGCAAATATACCTATTGATGTCATCAAATAGCAAGGTTGATGTCATCATTTGCATTTGTCAATGTCACCATTACACAAGATGAAGTTGTTAATGCAAAGTCACCATTTCTAAAAAATAAAAGATCATAAATAAGGGATGGAAAAGGTGAATTCACCATTATTTGGGAAAAGTCATCGATTAGAAACATAATATAATGATGGGAATTTTAAGCATAAAACTCTAAAATTGAATATTGGAGTGTTCTTTTTAAGCATCTAAAGGTTTCACGTCATTCATCTAGTCTATATAGGATATGTGGTCCCACTGGGCATGCCATTATTTATCTTAGGAGTTAGAAGATCACACAAATGTTAATTAATTTATTTTTAATGAATCCCAATAAAATCCAATTATAAAAATGCAATGAAACTAAACACTGTTACCTAAAAACTAGGGGGAGCATAACATAATGGATAAAACTACAAATAAGAGATTAAAAAACACAATAATTTTACATCCCTTATCAAAATTAGTGTGTAATTTTTGGCCTAGAATAGGTTCTTGTGTGGTTTATGTATTAGAGACTTTGATAAATGTTTTTATCCATCTTGGTAACACTTTTCTAATGGCCACATGTGGCTTTGCATTGCTTTACTTGGCTTGGTGTGAATCTTGGTATCAATTTGGCATTATAAAATTATTTTGATGGCTTTTTAAAGGCATTCTTGTAGAATAAACTTACAGAAAAAAATATTTTTTGGGTAGAGTGAGGACATGAATATTTATAGGTCTCAAAACTAAATCTAACCCTAGGGAGGTTAGGTTTATTTTTGACCTAGGTTGAGTCTAAAATAACCTGGGTTGAGTTAGGTTAACATTGGGTTGGGTTAAAGCACTCATGAAGGATTGACAACTAACTTTAGATATTTATGAGTTTGTGACTCACCTTTTCTTGGATATCTGAAATTAATAAAACACTTTATTAGCTCCATTGAATTTGACTTCATATTTATTTTAAAAAACCTTTTTTGATAAATAAAATTCACTAATTCAACTTGGAATTTTTACTAAGGCAAGTTAATTGAGTTTTAATTTTTAATTAATCTTGCTTAGTGATTTTGGGATTTTTATAATTATTTTAAATGTTTTGCAGTAATATCTTGATAGGCCAAAAACATCAAAAATATAGGTCACAATTTGACTAGGGTTGAATCCAAGCTAGGTTATTGGTGGATATAAGGCAATACCTAATTAAACAATCCTCAACATGTTTTTTGGAAATTAAATTCCTTACAAAGATTAATTTTAGAATTATATCTAATTTATAGGCTTAAATTACATAAAAAATGAATGATCAATCCTATTTTAATGATAAATTACAAAAGAACCCATGGTTTTGGATTTAAACCACCTAGGGGTGACCCAACATAACTTATTTGAGTTCCCACACTATTGACTAATGAATAAAATGGTGTCATTGATGTAGGTTATAATTATAACATCTATGATGACCTTAAAAATATAAATTTATTTAACCCCTATGTCATTTGTATCATTAATCCTATTTATCGCCCTTCATCACTTACCCTTTATCGCCCATAGTTGATAAGTTGCGACTAACAAGATTCCACAATGCCATTAGACAAGTTTGAAAATAATGAGGCAATCTATGACTTTTTGGGTTCTAGAAATCATATTCATTTTAGAGATCATGATCAAGGCTTT
Source organism: Torreya grandis (assembly GCA_037957365.1). Lineage (NCBI taxonomy): Eukaryota > Viridiplantae > Streptophyta > Pinopsida > Cupressales > Taxaceae > Torreya > Torreya grandis. The sequence continues at coordinate 152,670 of JARHVA010004708.1, forward strand.
TCTATCAAATTAGATCTTGCTTCCTAATTCAAAGACTAGGTGAATTTACTTGGCCAAAAGCAAAAATAAAATCAAACATTGAGGTCTAAAAGTGAAAATCTATTTGAGGCACTTTTAGACTAGGGTAAAAGTAAAGAAAAAGGCAAATATTTTGGTGAAAACTTGTTTCAGGTGCCATTAGATGGGGATGTTCACCTCTCTTTGTAAGAATCACAAGAGATCAATAGTCTAAGGCTTATTTATGGATCCAAAATTAGTATCGAAGAGAAGAAAACTTTTTCAAAAAATATTTAGGAGTGCCCTAAAGTATCTATAACATGGCCTTTACTAGCATTAGGAGATTCTAATTCATCCTACTTGGGAGATTTAGATGAGCTAGTCTAGCTAGAGAACTTTACCATTGCTAACTAGTTTACTTACTTGATTACTATTTTATAAGATGATTTTAAACTTCCTGTGGGGACACTTTTAAGGTTAATATTAGGAATCCAAAGGACCCAAAATGGATCAAACTAGGTGCGTTTCTCACTAAGGAGAAATGTGAAGTCCTTATAACCCTTTTGAAGGATTTTGTTGATATATTTGCATGGGATTATTAAGATATGCCAAGTTTGGACCCTACCTTAGTTGTACACCATTTTTTTATACATATTGATGCCAAACTAGTTAAATAAAAGATACAAAAATTCATCCTTGTATTGTTGTATTAGTAAAGAAAGAGTTAGAAAAACTCTTAGATGTAAGATGCATTCGACCAATTGATTATTTATAATGGATTTATAACATTGTATTAGTAAACAAGAAGCCAAAAGATATTAGAATATACACTAATTTATAATATATTAGTAAAGCTTTCCCAAAGGATGAATTTATTTTCCCAAATATTGACATGATTATTGATTCAATGATTGCATATGAAATTCTTTATTTTATGGATGGATTTTTAGGATATAACCAAATTAGAAAAACATCATAAGATTAACATAAGATATAATTCACCACTCTATGGGAAACATTTTATTATTAGGTGATGTAATTTGGGTTAAAGAATGCAAGAGCCACTTACCAATGAGCCATGACAATGCCTTTTCATGATATGATGCATGATATTATCAAGAACTTTGTCAATGGCATGTTGGGTAAATCAAAGACCTATGTCAGCCATCCAGCTAGAATTATAGAGAATATTTGAGAGACTTTGAGAGTAAAAATTTAGGATCAACCCTAAGAAGTGTGTATTTGGTGTAATTTCTAGAAAATTGTTAGGCTTCATTATCTCTCATAGGGGAATTAAAATTGATCCAACCAAAGTTAAAGCTATTAACATAATTACACCACCATCTACCTTGAAGAAAATTTGTAGTTTTTAGGGTAAGATACATCCAATTATATGCTTCATACCATATTTTAATGATAAATGGCATCCATTTACACACTTACTAAAGAAGGGAATTGCTTTATCTTAGAATGAGGATTGCCAAAAAGTATTTAAACATCTCAAGGAATATCTGACCAATCCACCTATTTTATTGACACCTATACCAAACAAGTCATTATTACTTTACCTATCAGTGACTGAAAAATGCCTTGGGGTCACTTTTGGCACAACATGATGAATAGGGTAAAGAGCATGCCATTTACTACTTAAGTCAAACATTGGTTGTATATGATCACAATAATATTATGATTGAAAAAGCTTATTTAGCTATGGTTTTTGTATCCCAAAATTTACATCACTACATGATGAAAAATAAGACCATTGTTATTTCCAAAGTAGATTCACTCAAGTATCTACTTTATAAAACAACTTTACAAGGCCACATGGTAAAGTGGATCATGATTTTAAGCGAGTTTGAGATCAAACATGTTAATGAAAATGCCATTAAGAGATAGATACTCACATATTATCTTGTAGAATATCCTTTTCCTAATACTCAACCTCTTACACTTATATTTATATATGAGGCCATTATGACCATAACCAAATCAAAAACATCTCCTACAGTAGAATAGTGAAAAATGTATGTTGATGGTTCCTTAATAGCTCATGGATTAGGCACCAACATATTGTTTATCATGCCACAAAGGGATATTATTCTTAAGTCATTTCACATTGGTTTTCCTTATACTAATAATATGGTTGAATATTAAACACTCATTATATGGATTGCTAAGTAGTAAAGTGGAACATACAACATTTATTGGTGTATGGTGATGCACAACTTATTATCAATAAGGTTACAGACAAATATTAGATGAAGGATGAGAAGTTTGTACCATTAAAGACATGGTAAACACTCTTAAACAAAAAATTTCAAAAATTTTAGTTTAAATGGATACATAAAGCCAAAAAATAGAACAATTGATGCCATGGATACAATTAGCTCTATGATTTAGATTATAGATAAAACTAGGGACTTTCAATTTCTTATGGAATATCTCTTAGCATCAACACATAAACAATTAACCATCAAGATGGTTTGTGATATTTTTGGTCCAACATATCCTAGTATTATGCCATATATGCCTATATCCAAGACCAAATTATTCCACCTAACCTTTCACGTAAGAAATAAAAAGCCTTCATCCATAAATCCTCTCATTATACCTTACTTGGACCTACCTTGTATTGTAGAAACTATGATGGAACTTTTCTTCATTATTTATCTTCAATTGAATATAAATTAACTTTGAATGAAGTTAATGGAGTGTGTGGATCCCATACTAGTGGGGTAATACTAGCCAAGAAATTACTATTTATTGGTTATTACTAGTTGACAATAGAAATTGACACAACTACATATGTGAAGAAGTGTGTTAAGTGTCAAAAACATGCTAATATGATTCATTCTCTAGCCAAAATTCTCAAACCACTGATAAAATCATGGTAATTCTCAATGTAGGGACTCAAATTCATAGGCAAGATAAATCCTACTTCCTTAGATGGCCATAAACATGTCCTAACTACTACCAAATATTTCACTAAGTGGTTGGAAGCCATTCTCCTTACATAACTGGTAAGTAGATATCCAAATTCATATTTAATCGTATCATTTATCATTATGGTATACCATCTAACATTATATCTGATAATGGTAGATCATTTAAAAACAAAGATGTGAAAGCACATTGTACCCAATATTGTATCAAACAACATTTCTCTACCACCTATTATCCATAAGGCAATGACCAACTTGAGGCTTATAATAAAAACATTGTAAATATTCTAAATAAGATTATTAATTATGCTATTGTAATTGGAAATTGTAGTTGTTTAATGCCCTATGAGCCTATCATGCCACTTTTTGTACTCTAATAGAAGCTACCCCATATTTTCTTATTTATAACACTAAGGCCATTCTTCCTATTGAGGTCGAGTTGCCTTCTCTTTGAATTTAATAGTATAAAATCATTGATGGTGAATAATATAGAGTAGCCCATTTGTAAGAGTTAGAATTATTAGATAGATAGTGCATTGCTACCTTGAATAAATTTTAGGCATATCAAAACTGATCATGAGGCCAATATAATTGACACATTAAGCATCAAGAATTCAAGATTAGGGATCTTATATTAAACAAAATCATAAGAATGTCAATGTAGAGACAAAGAAATGAAAGTTCCAACCCAATTAGTTAGGTACTTATGAAGTTATTACTAAGTATGGTTCTAAATCATACAAACTCACCCCACCAGAAGGAGATGAACTTGATGAACTGATGAACATAATGGACCTCAAACATTTTTACACATGAGGGACTTAAATTATTATCTACAAGGATCATTTAAGTTATGCCATGATATGCCTTTTATTTATACCATACCCTATACCTTTCCACCATACCTTAACATATTGCTAGCCATTTTTTTACCTAACCCTATCACATTTGGCCTTGGTTCTGATTCATTTGTACTTTAGGCACATTAAATGGTTGATTTAGAAAAAATATCCCAACCTTCTAGAGGGCATAAATTTTGACTCATAACTCTATTTTATCTCTATCCACATAGATTTGATTTTGATATTTTTTGAAGGCCAAACATGATCATCTAAGGGTCTGAAATTAATGTTCAATGATTTTTCCAAGAATTTTATATTTTTAGAAAATATATATTTTTATAATAAAAAGTCAAATTTGGTTGAATTTCAATCCATAGTCTAATTTTAGTATTTAGGTCATTTCAACAAATTTTTATAATCGCACGTGCTTGCATGCGAAACTTACTATAAATAGTGACTACTAAAAATAGACATTTTTTTTAGTTTTTTAGATTTTTTGAATTTTTGCATGTCAAATGTAAATTCCAAGTTGAGGATTATTTAAGCATGGTTTGGGTTTGTAATTATTTCAAGCAATCAATATAAATCAATTCTGAGTATTATTTCAAGATCTTGGCCTACTGGTAATTTTCTTGTTCTTGATAGTTTTCAGGTTCATTAGTGGTTGATGATAGATGTAGTTTCAATAGGTTTTTTAGATTCAAATGTTTGAATGGTAGTATCTAAAAGCAGTATGATAGTGGTCCTACTAATTTCATCTTTCATTTATTATTATATTCTATATCAATATTCATACTACTAATTATAACTGCCTATAGGTAAATTAGTAAAACCAACCCTTGTCATTGTTTCCTAGTTATAACTACCTTTGGGTCAACGAGGGACAACCCCTTTACCATGCATTGTCGTATCACCTTACCATCACTGTGCTATACCTTGAAATTTTCCTATTCCTAAACTTGATGGTACTTAGTTAGACACCTTTTATGTAGATGGAACTACATTGACTTGAGGTCCTACATGATTATGTAGGTAATGCCTAATTTACATTAAGGTCATCTTAGTCACCACTTTACCATGCTCTCACCATTTTGTGAGAAACTTAAGGCACAATATCATAATTTAATGAGTTAGACCATTATGTATTTCATGATTATCCATTGAGTTGAGATGCCTATAAAATTCTAAAAAACATTTGAAACACTTCAAAACCTCTAAAGAATTGAAAAGACCTAGAAATATCTTAAAAATCATGAAATCATGAAAATTGGTTTAGAATTTCCATGAAAAATATAAAGACATATATTTTATGGGATGGAATCTCTTACCTATCCATCTTCATTTCTAGATTACTTTGTCATTTTCCTCCCATTTCTGGGAGAACTACAATGATTTGAGGTCTCTAAGGACTATGTAGGCAACACTTAATTTACATTGAGGTCAGCTCAATCACCCCTTTTTCCATGCTCTCACCATTTTGTGATCAGTTTAAAATAATGCTCTCAACATTTTATGAGTTGAACCTTGTTATATCTCATAATTATCTATTGAGTTGAGATACCAAAAACACTAAAACATTGGAAGCATTTTCCAACTTTCATCATTGTAGTTAGAACTATAGTGGCTTGAGTATTTTTGGACTATGTAGGCAGTGCTCAATGTTTTATAAGGATAACTTGACTAACCTTATTTAAATGATCTTTCCATTTTGTGAGCATTTTCTATTTGAATGTTATTACCATTTTAAAAGCAACCTTTTTCATTCTCTCACCATTTAATGAGCACTTTAAGCCACACTCACCATTTTATGAGTTGGACGGTGTTGTATCTCATAATTCTCTATTGAGTTGAGATATTGAAAACACAAAAACATTAGAAGAATTTCCAAACTTTCACCATTGTAAATAGAACTATAGTGGCTTGAGGTTTTTTTGGACTATGTAATCAATGTTCAATGTTTTATGAGGTTAGCTCAACCACCCTTATTTGAATGCTCTCACAATTTTATGAACAATTTATGTTTGAATTCTCTCACCATTTTGTGAGCACCTTTGCCAATGCTCTTGCCATTTTAAAGCAACCTCAACCAATGGTATCACTATTTTGTGAGTTCATTCTCATTCGAAGTCATATATGTAGTAAACACTATGAATTATAAATTTAATTCATTAGTGGATGCTCATCTCTTATCTTTTGGTATGGTTTTAGCCTAAACCATGATCTTGTGCTTGTATTAGTTTTATATATTTGATGATTTCATGATTGCAAATGTCATCCCCATCTTTTCCCTTACACTCATAATTTTTTGAGACCATTCATATTTTCCTCTACAAGTCAATCATGTTTTATTATCATCATTTTCTTCTATCCCACATTCTAGGATAACTACATTTGACCTAAATTTCATGATAGATCTTGTGCCCATGGAACTATGTAGGCCATATCCACTTGCCTAGTGTATCTAGAGTCACATCATCTACCCTTTCCTTTTCTTCTATTCCCCCCATTTTTGTTTGTTTTTATTTCATTTTTCCCTATATCCTAGGGGAAGAATTTTCCATATTCTTTATTTTTTTACTCCTTATTTCCTAGGGGTAACTATTTGCCATCATACCCTATGCCATTGTTTCTCTATAGCCTAGGGGTAACCTTGTGCCACTATGTTATTGTGTTTTTTTACCTATGTCATTGCTACCTAGCCTAGGGGTAACCCTATTGTCAAGAGTAACACCTATATTACACATGCACAAACAATTTATTTTCTTGTATTCTATTTGTACTAACATTGTGACTAAACATTATTTGTTTATTTGCCATTGTGTGTTTTAGAATAGTTTTGTTTATTAAGATATTATTTCCCTTAGTCTTATTTGTTTATTTTGTTTTTATAATTTATTGGTTTAATTTTGTTTTTTTGTGTTGTTTGTTTATTTTATTTAGTTAGTTTATTTATTTAGTTTTTCTATTTATTTATGTTTGTTTATTTTGTGTGTTTTGTTTGTTTATTCTTTTGATTTGTTTTTTGTTTTTTTTATTTGTTTATTTTGTTATTGTTTATTTTTTTACCTTTATATGTTTTTAGTTACTATGGATATATTACATTTTATTTACACTTAAGTCTTGATTATCCATATATTATAATTAGGTTATGAAATTTGTACATAGTCCTACACTTGGTTTATTTGTTTTATATTTACACTTGATATTTGATTATTCATGTCTTATTCCTAGGTTATTTATATTTGCATCTAAATTAAGTTTTCCATGCTTATGGTATACATTTTTATTATAGTTATTCATAAACTATGATGCATAATCTCACAAGCTACAAAAAAAATCAGGCCAATAGAGACTATCAGATCAATGCAATGACAATACTTATTTGAGATCGAAACCAACCAAATATCCAAACAAATGCCTAAATTAATGAGTAATAAATAGATAAATATGATTTATTATGTGCTAACATAGATGTGCATCTATGAATAAGCATATGTATAAGTTATAAAACATAATCAAATAAAAACAAAACACCATGTCATATATATAG